>LTAE01005414.1:0-15771 GCA_001647135.1 Pontederia paniculata
TGCTCAACTGCTGTGGATGAAACAACTCCTAGATTATGAAATAACAGTTGAAACTATGCCACTAAAGTGTGACAATACTAGTGCAATAGAAATGACCAAGAACCCTCTGCAACACTCAAGAACCAAACACATTGACTTAAGGTATCATTTCATTAGAGAACATGTATCACTCAAAACCATCTCTATAGAACATGTCCCAACTGAGAGACAATTAGCTGACATATTCACAAAACCCTTGGGAGGAGATAGATTTAATATGTTAAAGAGAGAAATTGGAATGTTGGACTCAGGAATTCAACAAACAACTTAACTTATTGGTGACTTGCTTATGTGAATATCATTGATTAATAAAGTTGTAAATTGACTGTGTTGCACAACACATACATGAAAACTTTTATTTTCTCCTAGACATCTATCCTAAGTGGAACTATAAAGGACTTTGAGTAGTAAATGATAAGGTGATTCAGTATCACGTTAACTTCGGACGTCCACTACCCGCATTTCGGGCGTCCAAAATGTATTATTGATATCTAGTGATCCCAACCAGGGGCGCCCACTGAAAGCCTTTGGGCGTCCGTAATATATCGTCGAAATACAATATCTCAAGTAGCAGACACTCATTGAAAACTTCAAGCGACCAATCCAAATTCTTATCAAAGATCGATCGACCACTGTACAAACCAAGGGTGTGCTATGTTTTGAATGTCTTATCATACTTAGGACTTCGGATGTCCATTGTCCTTACTCCGGACGATCGAAATTAATTCATGACTTAGAATCGTTTCAAGCAAAGGTCGTCCACTGAAATCGCAGGACGACCACTGTACAAACCAAGGGCGTCCTATGTTTTGAATGTCTTATCATACTTAGGACTTCAGATGTCCATTGTCCTTACTCCGGACGATCGAAATTAATTCATGACTTAGAATCGTTTCAAGCAAAGGTCGTCCACTGAAATCGCAGGACGACCACTGCGATCATGACTTAACATCCCACTGTACTTCGGTCGACCTATCATTTATTTTGGGCGTCCGATGTTGCGAACACTATATATATAGTGGGTCACCCCTAATCATCATCATATTTGGAAAATACTCAAGGGCGACCTTTCGTGTTCTTCATGTTCTTCCGTCGCCTTCCCTCCGAGTCTCATACAAATCTCCTGAAGTCCCTAGGAACTCGAAGTGATCAAAGCATTCACAAATGATGATTCAAACATCTAGGTAAACCTTAAACATCATTTCTTACTTCGCGAAGTTCGAACTCTAGTTTTTATCATCCAACTGCTGACTAGGTTTAAAAATTGATGTGTATGTTGTTCATTCTTTATAGAATCAAATCACTTCGTTCTCTCTTCACTAATCTTTCCTATCATCTTGAAACCTTCTATTCCTCCCTATCCATTAGAGTCATATCACCTGTTAAGAAAATTGCTAAGAGACATAGACTCGTAAAAAGAGCACAAACAGAAGATCCAGTAAACGAATCATCCTCCTCCACTCCACAAGAACCAGTTGACACAGCCAAACCTTTTTTCAATGAGAATCAAACCACAGATAACCCCCCCTTCAACTGATCCTGACTTTAGTTCCGGGTGGCACATTAGTGAGCTGGTTCACAATCAATACTTAACCTCTTTGATGAACATCGATTAGTTGAACCATACCATTCCATTGACTGAGAAAGTCTTCAACTCCCCGGTCTAAAAGAAATATTTGAGCAATGTGACTAGCTTAAATTTCTTGACCTTGATAAGCTAGTCCATCCCTATGTAGTTAAACATTTCTATGCAAACTTAACCTATGATGACACGTATCAAGAAATCAAATCTATCTACATGGCAAACACTTCTCCATCACAGAGTCTTAATTGAATGAGATCTTTGACACTCCGGGATTCCCCCATATCAAACTTGCTCAAATGCATTGGCCTCATACCACCTACACTAAAAATCAAGCTACATTAGCTGTGAGTGGAGGACAAGTAGACACTTTTGTTCAAGGGTCTTTCCATAAGTATCTCTCTCCTGTCATGAATGTTGTCCACCACATAATCACACATGTTATACATCCTAGAGTTGGTCACTACACAGGAGTAAATATCCTTGATTTAGTTGTCCTTACACACCTTGTCGACCCTACAGCTCCTAGAATTTCCCTAGGAAATCTTTTCATGTACCAACTAATCAAAATCAAAGAGAAGGTACACTCTAAATGGACCAAGGGTGCTCGTCTATACTATGGAAACCTCATCACTTTCATGATTCGCCAAACCCTTAGTAGATTTGTTGCTAATGAAGAAATCCTTCGCCCCACAAAAAATGACAAGATCTCTTTCACTACACTGACCAGAAAGGGACTCACCAAGGACACTCCCCAAACTACTAAATTCCCATCTACCTCTGAGTATCAGAACACTATGTGTCAGCCATCAGAAACTCCAAGAGATCCCTCAACAGCTGAAAACCCTGACACCCTCTGCAATCCTCTTAGCCACTTAGAACTCCCTGCACTGCAGCTGACACCTCTACTTTCTCAGCCACATGGCCTCCAAGTAGAGCAGACTATACTACCTTGTGCACCAAAGTGGACATCATGTCAACTCAGCTCAGCACCATGTCCAGCCAACTGAGTCAAGCTCTTGAGCTACTAAGAAAAATTGAAGAAGAGAAGTTCGATAGTGCTGAAGTCAGTAAAGATATTGTTGTTCATCATAATCAAGCCTGTCAACAATGAGAGATTATGGATGGGTTCATGAAGGCAATAGGATATGACTCCTATGCACATCCTCCTTTTGATAATTACAAAGGGGGTGAAAACAATCATAGGAGTGAACCTGCACCCCCAGAAGAGGCGACATTCGAACCTACTACAGAATAGAGACTTGAACCTATTGAAAAAGAGGCTCAAGAAGGAAGACATAGTGAACATCCTGAAGAAGAAGATCAAGGTGAAGATTAGAGAGCTCAAGAGAAAGAAAATAGACCTGACAATAATCTTTAAGAATAAAGGGAAAATTCTACAAGAGATGAAATTATTGATCAAGATATTGATCTTCAAAATGTAGGAGCTGATCAAGAGATAAATCTTGCATCAGAAGAAGAAGCTAGACAAGCAATCATTTAGATGCAAGGTGGCCAAGTTACTACCGAAGCAACAACTGGGAGAGATGGAATAGAGGATGAATTTCAAGAATTATTTGCCGAACAAGAAAATGAAATCAACATTCTAATGGCAGATGCAATGAACAAAATTCTAGAGGAAACAACAAAGGCCACTAAGGATATAACTGGAAGTTCAACACATTCTTGCTCTGAAAAGAAGTTTGGAAAAAGCTTCAAGAGGAAGAAGAAGGATAAGGTCCAAGAGGATTAGATAGACTGATTTTGTGTTGTAAACAACCTTTTGTATGAAAAACACTTTGAGTCTGAATGACTTAAATGTATGATATTTTCTATGTCTGTAAACATTTCTTTTGAATCTGAATGATCCCTTGTATGACATTCCATATTTCAGAAATGAAATGAGCATTTTTATAAATCTGTTTTTGCAAGAAAATTTCTGAACTATGTCTTTCAATAATATGTGCTAGAATAAATTGCAAAAAGTTTTTAGTTTCATATGTCTTAAATGTATGCATGTGTCGAGAGGGAGAATTGTCTGAAAACAAGAGATATATAATTAAGGGGAGCATTTCTGGTTAGTTAAATTTCTATATGATGTTTTTGTTTAAAACTAACCCTAAGTTCACTCCTCATAAATTTGTAATCATAAAAAGGGAGAGATTGTTGAATCTAGGATCCCGAGATTATTTTGGTGATAAAAAATTTGTGAGGAAGCTTAGTTTGTACTAATGACTTTTTGAATTGATCTATGAAAGACAAGATTTTTTTTATGTTCAGTCAGTGAAAGATCGACCGAAGTTGAAGAACGGACGATCTATGCACAAAGAAGACGTAAAGAAAAAAATCCAAAGTGTGGAGCAGTTGTTCAGATGATGTGAAATGGCCGACTAATGTGATGAACAAAGACTGAAGAAATGGAGTCAAGCATTGAGCGGTCAACCGAGAAGGAACAATGGGCGATCCAAATATTTTGTTGAGGAAAGAGGTCGTCCGAGAGCTTAGGTCTTAAAGCAGTGATCGACCAAAGAAATAACATGCAGAAGGAAATGTCGTCCGAAGATGAAGAGCAAACGACCGAAGTACTCTGGATGAAGAAAGAGGTCGTCCAAAAACTTTAAGAGTTAAAGCAGTGGACGACCGAGAGTGCATTAGAGTTGAGATCAAGGAATGAAAGGTCGTCCAAAGTTGATGAGCAGACGATCGAAAGATTTCAAAGAAAGAATAGGTCATCCGAAGGCTTTGGTATTAAGGCAGTGGACGACCAAGAAAACGATGAGCACGAAGAAAGGACATCCGAAGTTGAAGAGCGGACGACCGACATAATTCACTTGAAGATAGTGGACGACCAGTGAACCTAACTGAAGAATGGAAGGTCTTCCAAAGAATCATTGTTAGAGGACGACCGAAGATTGTGAGAAGGAGGAAAGGACGTCCGAGGAACTCAATGAAGAATGAGCGGACAGCCGAAGTACAAAGTAATGAATGAAGAGGATGCCCGAGGAACTCATTGAAGAATGAGCGGACGTCCAAAGTACTAGGTAAGGAATGAAGCGGACATCCAAGGAACTCAGTGAGAATTAAGCGGACCCCCAAAGTATACAGACAAGAGGGAAATGACGCCCAAGGGATTCAGGGAGAATCAGCGGACNACTGTACTTGCAATAACGGCTAATTTTCTTAGAGAGAGATTAGGTTGTTTTTGCAGAAGTATAAATTGTAATCCCAATAGTCTTGGGAAGTAACTTTGGCAAATTGATTAGTGAACTTGAAAGCTTGAGTGAAAAGCCTTAGTTCCTCCTTCTGAGTATTCGAGTGACGAATCCAGAGTAGAAGGAAGTAAAGTGTGCGTTTAAGAGTGAACTTTTGTAAGAGGTTGTCTCCTTGTTCTCGAGAGAAAGAAATGAGAAAGAAGTTGTAAGGGAGCCTTCGCCCTTGAAGAAGGAGTTTAGTAATCTCCGAAGATCTCGAGTTCGAGAAGACCGAAGCGGGGACATAGGCCAGGATTTCGGCTGAACCTCGTCAATAAATCTTTGTTTGTTTGTTTGTCTCTTCTTTCTTGCATTTGCATTTGTGTGCTTCCACTAAGATAATTGTTTTTAGATTGTCGAAAAATTTAATACACCACTTCACCACCCCTCTTGTTGCCATCTAGATCCTACATAATCGTCAGATGGAGGAGTGAAAGGAGTAGATCGATCCTGAATCAAATTCAAGACCTTCAACAATAATGGTCCAACCCTATCATCCACGACCTCTACCACAAGGTTCCTCATCTCATCCATAATCGTAGGGGCGGTTGCGGTGGCCGAACTGCACAAAGTACCAGTGATAGAGAAGCATTCACTTGCGAGCTCAATCTACTTAACCCACAAAGTCGACCCTTCTTAGCAAGTCCTGCAACTTCTTTCTATACCTCCTCGTCAACTTCATAATATTCATCAGCATTATCCTCGTATTTCTTCGCTATAAGCAAATCATATGCCTCCTACAAATGAAAATAGTTAATTTCATACCAAACACTGAAAAAATATATTTGAAATGAGTGTAACAAAAATACACTGTAATTTGGTTTGTTTGCTTCGAGACGAATTGATTGGTCTTCTTATTGGTGTAAACTTCTTTGTACACCGTTCGAAAGTTACTCGCCAACTCCTACAACAATCACATTTCACATATTAAACAATTTACTTGAATTATTTTATGTTTCAAAATTATGATAATTTGAAAAAGAATACCATTTTTTGGTTATGCTTTATAAACCCAACAGAGCATTAGAATGACATGCCGCATTCGGTTTAGACAATCTATTATTTTTGTCGGTTATCGACTTCTCCTGATATTGATGATGCCCTCCATTGCAAATGATAAGTGTTGAAAAAATGTAAATCTAATCCAAATATTACTTACCAAGTTTCGCAAAGAGAAGATCAAACTTCTTTTGAAATAAGCGGAGCAGACTTGTTCTTTGCTTCAAGAATGTTACCGTCGGTGGCAAGCCTTGCATCTCGACGGTAGTTGAATAATACTCCTATGAGATGAGTAGAAGCTACAATATTGAAAACCTTCCTTATTATATCATATGAAAGACCTTCATCATATTTATACTTAGCCTAAAAAGACAACTTGTTATTATTTTACAAATCAATTTCAAATACTTGGCCTAAAATAATTTTATTTTAAATGCATTGTACATGTCATTCCGATAAGACAATGAATGTCCTTTCAATGAGCACACCCTATGGAAAGCCTCGAAAGAACGAGCTCGCTGATTTCTTGATAAATACATCCCGAGATGAAAGCATACCTATATTGATTAATGCATTTAACTTTATATTCATACATTAAGAAAATATATTTTTTAATAAATCATATATTATCAACTCACGGATTATTCTTGTCATCCACCTTAACTCCGGTAGATGGTATGATGTTGTAAGAGTTTCATTGGGATGATGAAGACCCAACATGAACATTTTCTGAAATAAAAAATGTTAGCAATAATAAATGTAAACAAAGGACAATAATAAATGAAATATTACATGTATAAAAGTTGAGACCAATCGGGCTCATACTCCCTTGGTAGAGTGCCACGACTTGTGTCACTCCCACGAGCTATCCCATGACCACGAGGAGCCATAACCTATAATAGCATATAAAGAATATTATTCATAACATGTAAAAACATATACAAAATAATTGAAAATTCAGTTGTTAAGACTTTTATAGTAATAAATGTAAGCATTTGTCAGAGCAATAACTTATTCAAGAGCTTGAAAATGACTCATATATTTCTTCGTCAGTCTCATCATTTGTGGTGTTATTGTTGTTTATAAATTATTCGTCTTCAAGTTCTAAAGGTCGATTTAGTTCATTAACATTAACTTCTTCCATAAGACCATTTCTGTTAAACAATAATTTCATTTCACTGTTGTAGGCTACATTTATTACTCTCATGGTTTGATTAGCTTGATGATAATCGGCATATGACATTCCATCAAATAAATTACCTTCAATGTTCATGTTTTCTTCAAAGAACAACTTGTTCTTTATTTTGCACATTGCACACCATTCATCAGCACCCTTTAAATATTTGGCATAGTAAATTTGTTGTGCTTGCACAGCTAGAATGGATGGTTCATTGGAATTAAACCTTAATCTACGTTTCACATTGACCAATCCAAAAGTTTCATCAACCTTAACAAAATTTTTTGGATCAATCCAATTACAACACAATATGAAAATATTCATGTCTCCAAGGTATGATAATTTGATAATTTGCTCGATGACGCCATAATAATCCAACTCGTTTTCGCCGTATTAAACAATCTCAAACACAAATATCATTGTTCATCGTAGATTTATTTCTTCCATATTCTTCAATGTGAAATCTATAATCATTAACGATGATACCATTATAAGTTGTCACTTTTTTATTCGATCCATAACTCAAATTCGTAATTTCTCTATTTGTCACTTTGCCATCATGCACTTGCTTCTTCAGAGAACTCGAAATTGTTCATCTCGAAGTTGCAAAAATCGATCATCTATCATATTATAATTTTGTTGTCTATGAAAATCTTCAAATTCCCTATATAAAAAAATGAAATATATGAATCATGGTATTTATATCATAATATAAACTAATCTTCGGTAAATATGCTTATTTTAGATAAGGCTCCACTTTCAAAGTGTTGACGAGGACATAACTTTTCACAATCAATAAATCATCGTCGTTTAACATAAATTTATGTGTTCTCCTAATCGGACGTGTTAGAAACTTAAAAATGGATAAGCCATTTTTATTGGTTTCTTCTCCACCTTCATCATTTCGTTGGACTTGAGTCCGCCTTATTTGAATTTCAAGTTCAAAGTACAATGATGTGAAATTAGAAACTTCTTAATAAAAGTATGCTTCACATATAAATCCTTCAATTTTTGTCTTTTTTTTGTCTTCCTCTTTAGGTATAACATGCACCTCTCAAATAGATGTACCCATTCAAATTGTACTAGCCCTGCTACTTTTGCCTCATAGGCGAGGTGGACGACCAAATACTCCATGATATCAAAAAATGATGGTGGAAATATATTTTCTATTTTGCATAAGGTAATTATAATTGATAATTCCAAACACATCGTCTCATATTTTTGTATACTAAATGTGCACAATTTTCTAAAGAATATGTTGAATTCAGTGTGTGTCCCCCATATAGGTTTAGATAAAAATTCTTGAAAGGTGATTGAAATTAATCTTTGCATAAATATGTGACAATCATGCGTCTTCATCCCGAATATCTTATCCTCTTCAATATTGATGCAACAAATATGTTAGACGTGTATCCGTCCAGAAACATCAATTGTTTTATCCACTCAAACACAAGCTTATGTTGTTCACTACTTGATGCATAAGTTGGCTTTATGCATTTTTCATTTTGATGACCTAACTCAAGTTCTCGACGTTTGCATATAAGTTTCAAATCCTCTTTATAGTTAATATTATCTTTGGTTTTCCCCTTGATGTACATCACAATATTGAATATGTTATCAAATATATTCTTTTCCACATGCATAACATCTAGATTATGTCGGACTAAATTTGAGGACCAATATGTCAAATCCCAAAATATACTTCTCTTTTTTCTAATTATGATTAATGCCAAATCCAGGTGGTCGGATTGCGGGTTTCTTCAACCCAAAAGTTATAGGACCAATCACCTTAACTTGCGATAATGCTTCAAGACTACTCATTTTGATTATTGGTAATTTTTTTTCCATAGTTGCCTTACGAAAAAAAAAAATTATCACATCATGCACATGGAGTGCTCGATCAGTAAAAACATTCGATGGCAATAAAACCAACATACTTTTCTACCATGTTCGAAGTAAAATGACTTTGTATTATTTCCACAAAGTGAAAATGCAAATTTCTCTTTAGTGCTTCATTCACTTAACATTTCATATGCAGGAAAGTCATTAATCATCAAAAATAGTACCACACTTATTATAAAGTTTTACTTCTTTGAACTGTCATATGTCAACACTCCATCCTCCCATAACATTTTTAATTCATCAATAAGAGACATGCGATACACATCTATATCTTGCTCGACGACTTCGGACTACGAATTATGCAAGTAAAAAATATGTGTTCCCTATGCATGCACATATTGGTGAAATTATAAGGAGTAACAAATACAAACCAATATGAATATGATGATGTTGAACCCCCGAATGGATTGAAATCATCAGTGCAAAGACTATATGACATTATGAATCTTTGCAGCAAAATTAGGATGATATGTGTCAAAATATTTTCGTGCTTCTGCATTTGAAGGGTGTATCATAATTGAGGGATCGCTTTGCACCCTCTCTACATGTCACTGCATAAATTGTGCAGTATTCTTGGATAAAAATAAGCGTTGAGATCTTGAGATGATCAGAAAATACATGAATATTACAACAGGAATTCTTCGAATTACTATTAAAATTTGATTTTAGTTTGAATCTAGATTCACCCTATACATAACTAATTGCTAGTTTGCTATGCTCCTTGTAGTACAACATATAATGATTGCGACAAACATTAAACTTCTGATATTCTAATCCAAGTTTACTCATCATTCTCTTTTATTTATAATAATTTTCAAGAAGTTTTCAGATGTAGCCAACATAATTTTGATAATACAAATCATTCTGTAAGAGCACTTCTCACTCATATTATATTTAGACTTCAAATTCATCAATTGTGAAACAAAAGATAAACACACTTAATTTGTTGCTCGCAACCATTCCAAAGAGGCTCGTTTGCATTTCTAAAAGATTATAAAATTTTGAAGCTGAAGCATTAGGGGTTTCTTCTCTTTGTTCATGCTCTCAATAAAATGTAGCACCAAATTCTGCATATCATACCATATCAATATAGGGATTTGTCGAAGAATCCACACAATTGGCTTGATTACTTGAACTTTCATCTTTCCAATATTCTTCATCATGCAATGTCCAATTCAAGTAATCCACCCAAAAATTATTTCGATATAAATTCATCTCGACATAATATCTTAATTTCAATTTCTTATTCTTAAAATTCACATATAGACAACTAATGCGACCAAGAAAATCGACTGCACCTTGCTCTTCATATGCAAATCTTAAGAATTCATAAACTTCATCCTTAAAATTTTCATGAACATAATCATTATCATCTTTTCACTGAAAAATCCAACTTTGATCATGTCTCATAATACTACATAAATATGAAAAAACATGATTAAATATGAACTAAATAAAATAAAACAAATTGATATAATGGCATTGATAAGTAGTTTTTATATAAATAATTTGGTACCAAAATACTTCCCATTTCTGCTAATTTGCAGCTTTTATGTATATTCTCTTATGTTTATCACCTCATTTTTTTTCAAACTATCTGTATATCCGACATGTATATGCATATATTGATGAAATTTCAACTCCCTTTATCTCATTTTGGTTCACTAATTATTTGTTGACATAATCCCTTTTATTAAATCATTTTATGAGGGACACATCTAATCTAATTACCAATTGGAAACTAATTCATGAGATGCTAGTTAATGTTATGTCTTTAGCACAGGATATTTTGGAGCTGTCAGATTTCCATTTTTGGATGCTTATGCTGCTTTTTGGGCTGCAATCACAAAGGCTGCCACTTGTCCAAGCCTCCCAACTTTTTGAAGTTGCATCAGAAGAT
The DNA here is from genome assembly GCA_001647135.1 of Pontederia paniculata. Taxonomy (NCBI): domain Eukaryota; kingdom Viridiplantae; phylum Streptophyta; class Magnoliopsida; order Commelinales; family Pontederiaceae; genus Pontederia; species Pontederia paniculata. The sequence continues at coordinate 10,851 of LTAE01005414.1, forward strand.
TCCTTTGGAGGGGACATATGGCAAAATTAGAGCAAAAGAGAGGAGAATCAGAAGGTTCCAAGGAGGACTATAAGAAGGAAAAAAAAAGCTGCTGCTATGCTCTTTCTCTCCTCTCTCTCTCACTCTCGGGAATTCTGGATCTGAAGCTAAGGGGGTTTGAAGAAGTAGCTAAACGAGGAAGAAGAAGAAGGAGGCTACAATTGAGAGGCTTAGTTTGATATCTATCTTCTTATCTGTGATTCTGAGTCATGTATTCATTTCAGAACATTATATTGTCTGTAATGTTGAACTGAGATATGTGTAGATAAACTTGTTATTTCCTAAGGATGATACTAGTCTAGAATGATGCTAGTGTGATGTTGAGACACTTTATTTTATATGATGACAATTTTTTATGTGGATTTTAAAGCTGATTTCTATATATCAATGCTAAAAACCTTGTTAACAGATGTGTTAATCTGTAATGCTGAGAAGCTTATCATTTGTGTTGCTTGACAACTGAGAGGAAGTCAAAAGCATTGTTTCTGTATCTTTGTGGAATCGAGCTTGAGTTTATTAATGATGTAATTTTGAGAAATGTATTTCAGAAGCTATATTTTCTTGAGACACCGAGAGATTGCTATTTCTTATTGTATGCTTTTCTGAGAAGAAAGCATAGATCCATTTCTTAGTTATCTAGATTTATGTTGTTAGAGTTAAGGTGAGATTGATGATGATTGTCCTATAGAACAAATTTGTTTGGACTATGCTTCTTTGTTGAGCTAATCACTCACTACTTTCCAAAGCTGAGGCTCGAGAGGGTAATCAACAACAGGTTCATTCTCATAAGGCATTAATTGATTCTCTGCGTTTTATGTGATTTGGTAGTAAAGTTTTATGCTTAGATTGCAACTAACCAGAAATCCTTTGAGCATTACAATCGAGTATAGAGTGAACAACTCTTGTTTATGTTCTAACCATCAGCTGAAAAGTAGATGGTAGGAAATTTTGGTTAGAAATGTTTTAAAGATTTGTTAATAGTCGATTAGATGGTTTTCTGAGAATGACAATTTAAGTTGATAAATTAAGTGTCTACGAGAGTAGCCTTGGTACTTTTATTGGTCAGTTGGCCCAAAGTTCAATTGTAATTTGTCTCAATTATCACACAAATAGAAATTCTAGATGAACCCTACCCTTAGAAAATACCTCCATAATTTGCATCAACCCTTAATTCTTTTCTTATTTTAGTTTTATAGTTTCATAAACCTAAAATACCAAAAACATATCTTATCATTCATTTCTGAAATCATATTTCTATTATTACCGATACTCTTACCTAGCTATTTCCTTCTTAGTTTTTTTAGTCTATCATTTAGTTGTAGTTTTCTGTTTTTAGTTAGTTCACCTTTCCTAGTTAGTTAATTCAGTTAGATTAGTTCTTGGCTTCAATTCATTATGAATACGATACCCGAGGTTAGCTACTCGGCATGTGCACTTGCAGATTTGAGGAAGCTAAGGGTTAAAACTTGATCGTCATAATTCATATTCACACATAATTCTTCACACAAACCCCTAGTACACATTTCTCACATCAGGCATGCCCTCCTCCTCTTGTTGCTAGGTGTGAGGAGGGTGTGGCACTGACCCTTCACATGTGTGAGGAGGGCGCCACACCCTCCTCAATGTGAGGAGGGCCGCCACATCCTCCTTAGTGTGAGGAGGGCGCCAACCTCCCTCCTTAATGTGAGAAGGGCGACGACCGCCCTCCTCGCACCCTCCTCACACCTGTGAGCCTCCTCACATTAGGAGGTCGCCGACGCCGCTGAGAGGAGAAGAAATCGAGGGAGGTGAGGGAAATCGACAAGGGAGGTGAGGGAGAGTGATACCTATGATGACAGACAACACATGGCAGTAGCACAACAATGAAAAAACAAAAAAAAAGAAAGAGAAGGGAGAATTTAGGGCACGAGAATTAGCGATAGATGCAGTCGTCGCTAGTCTTGATTTTTTTTAAAAAAATTTAACGACTAGCTACTTGAAGTTTGTCTTTAAGTTATTGCAAATATCATTGTTATTAACGACAAAATTATTTCATTATTACTTCCATCATTTATCCGTCGCAATTATTATCTAAAAAAATAAAATTGTTCATTTTTATTCATCGTTATTCTGTCACAAAATTGTCGCTAGCAACGACGAATTTGCGATAGATATATCTACCGCTAGTCGATTGTTAGCTAAATCCCACTATTCTTGTAGTGTAACATGTTCACAAAACCAATTCCTACTAGCACGTTCAACATTGTTTGGACTTGCTCAACATTGATAGTTGTTAGTAGCTCCATGGCAGGGACTAGCAGTAACATATTCTGGAACACATATTCTTTAGAGAATTTAAGTCAAGATGGAGATTTGTTGATAATGCTTTGATTACTAACTCAGCTAAAAGCTCGTCTATTTCTTAAATCTATAACACGCTCTGCAATTAAAGATACCCTCGCATATGAGGGTCTCGCTACTAGGACAACAAGCCTAAGGGAGGTCAAGGGAGATTCAGGGGATCCCTACCGAGGGGTGCAGGGAGCGGAGCCTCTCATCAAGGTCTATTCTATTTTTTTAGTCATAATTCTAAACTTTTTGGTGATAGGTGTCTTGTTTTCTATGGACTATGTTAGGAGAATTCCTATATTTGTTATGGGAGTGTCCATATATACACTCCCTAGCGTCGTTGCCAGGGAGCTGAGGCAATTAGGACTTATTTTTCACAATTAGATAACTATTTTAGTTGTATAAAATTTCTGTTTCATTGTGCATATTTCAGATATCTAGTTTCTTTTTGTTAGTTTCTGTTAATTTGGTTATCTTAAGAATTTCTATTCTGAAATTGTTCATAATCTTTTGATACTATTGCATACTCTGCCTAATCCCAAATCATTGTCCTGGGTTTCTATTTTTGGTTAGCAAGCCTATGCACATATCTGATAGCCTAAAAGATTTCTATTATGAATCAGAGGTAGAAATCAGAAGAAATTCAATGAGGAGTGTATACAGAAGAAGGCAAAGAAGTGTTCAAAATTCTGGAATCAACTTTGAGATACTGATACCTATTGAAACTATTGAAATGACAGCTCCTAGAACACTTAAAGATTGTTATGCACCAAATGCTCAAGGAAGACCACCTTTAGGAACTATTCCTGGTACTACATTTGAGCTGACGTCATCTTTAGTCACCATGGTTCAGCAAAATCAGTTTGGAGGAAATGCAACAGAAGATCCAGCTCTTCATATTAATAATTTCAAGGAAATTTGTGGTACAACTACATTACAATGGAGTATCAACTGAAGCCATCTACATGAGATTATTCCCTTTTTCAGTTAGGGATAGAGCTATGTTATGGCTGAGGTAATTGAACCCTGAAGATATTGCTACATGGGATCAATTAGTGCAACCTTTCCTAGCTGAATACTACCTACCTAGTAAAACATCTCAAATGAGGATGCAAATTTCTGAATTTGATCAAAGAGATGCTGAATTCATATATGAAGCTTGGCAAAGATTTCAAGGAGTGTTGATGGCATGTCCTCACCATGATTTTGAGAAATGACAACTAGTGAACTACTTTCACAAAGGTCTAGACTACCTCTCTAAAGTAGCTTTAGACAATGCAGCTGATGGTGTGTTTGCATTCAAGAATATTGATGAAGCTTATCAGCTCATGGAAAATTTAGCTAAGAATCATCACTACCTAGCACATGATAGAGAAAGAAAGCCTACTCCTAAACAAGAAGTTCATAACTTGGATGCATTGTCTGCTAAGATGGAAGCTATGCTGAAAAGAATGGAAAAAATGAGTTTAACACCTCAAGTTAATATGGTTGCTATTTCTGAGATTAGGTGTGAAATATGTGGAAATCTAGGACATCCAGCTCAAAATTGCAACTTAATTATGCAGATTCAAATTGAGACACCAGTTGATCAAGTTAGTGCTTTAGTACCCTATGGAGTAAGACAAGAGTACTACAATCCTGATAATAGAAAACATCCTAACCTTTCTTACAGAGGAAACCACTTTCAGCAACCTCCAACTCAGAATCAGAATAAGAATCAAGGATGACAATCAAGAATTCTGCCAAGAAATCAGTAGTTTCCCCAACAATCTTTCAACAATCAAAACACTCAAATCACTAAACCATCCTATGAACAACTAGCTCCTATCAAGTCTAAAGTTGAAGATATGCTAGAGGCAGTTTTAAAGACGCAGTAAAAGCAAGATGAAGCCATGATGAAGATGATGACTCAAATGGAAAATATGGCTGCTCATAACAAGATGTTGGAAAATCAGATTGGCCAGCGTACTGAAATTTCAATTAGACCTTAAGGAATATTACCTAGTCAACCTCAAGCAAATCCCAAACAACAAATTCAGGTTGTAAATTTAAGGAATGACGGAATTGTTGAAGGACCTCTAAAAACTCCAATGGAAAAAGAAACTCATAAAGAGAAAGAAAATGAGATAACTGAAGAAGTTCTGCTGGATATTGATGAAGAATCAAGAGAGAAAGAATAAAGAGGACAAAGGTGATTGAAAATTTTGAAGTCCTGAAGAAAAAGGTGCAAACTGATGAGATTCCTTACATGCCATTTCCAAAAAGATTCAGCAATATCAAGCAAGATCAGCAGTTCAAAATTTTTTTGGAAATTCTAAAGAAGTTGTATATCAATGTATCATTTGTTGAAGCTATTCAAGAGATGTCTTCTTATGCTAAATTTCTGAAAAAGATCCTCACAAAGAAAAGGAAGATATAAGAGCATGAGTTAGTAACTTTGACTGAGGGAGCAAGTGTTGTGATTCGGAATAAACTGCCACTAAAACTCAAAGATCCAAGAAGTTTTTCCATTCCTTTGGAAATTGGCAGCAGAAAAATTGAGAGAGCATTGTGT
>LTAE01005414.1:17248-28581 GCA_001647135.1 Pontederia paniculata
GAAACAAGCTCTGATTTCAGACTCCTATCATTCAACCACCAGATTGGTCTTTGTCATTTGAAATGTGTGATGCTAGTGATCAAGCTACTGGTGCAATTCTAGGGCAGAGGAAAGACAAGAAGCTACATGTTATATACTATGATACTAAAACACTAGATGAGGCTCAAATCAACTATGCTACCACAGAAAAGGAACTGCTGGCAATAGTGTTTTCTTTTGACAAATTCATATCCTACTTACCTGGAGCTAAATTCATAGTTTACATAGATCACCAAGCAGTGAGACATCTCATTTCTAATAAAGAGGCAAAACCAAGGGTGATACATGGATTTTGCTATTGCAAGAATTTGATATTGAAATCAGAGATAAGAAAGGCAATGAAAATCTAGTTGCTGATCATTTGTCAAGGTTGCAATTTGAAACTGAAAATCAGTTGAGAGCAGCTTAGCCTATAGATGATTCATTTACTAATGATCATCTCCTTTCAGTAATGCAGCTGAATTTTCTATGGTATGCTGACATTAACAATTACCTAGCTTGAAAAGTTGTCCCAAAAGAGTATACTTATCAATAAAGGAAGAAGTTCTTCTATGATATCAAGTATTACTACTGGGATGATCCTTTGCTATTTAAAAAGTGTCTTGATGGAGTTATCAGAAGATGTGTGCCACAAACAGAAACAAAGAAGATTATGCAAGAATGTCATTCTTCACCATATGGAAGACATGGAGGCACCAACAAGACTGCTGCTAAAGTCCTCCAATCAGGTTTCTACTGGCCTTCTTTATTCAGAGATGCATTTATGTTTGTCAAGGCATGTGATGCTTGCCAAAGATCAGGAAACATCTCGAAAAGGAATGAGCTACCTCAACATGGTATTCTAGAAGTAGAAATTTTTTATGTATGTGGAGTAGACTACATGGGGCCATTTCCTAGCTCATTTAGATACAAGTATATCTTACTAGCTGTGCAAAAATTAAAATGAATTAAAACTTTGTATTGCGGAAGACATATCGTATATAAGTAAATGCTTTCTGTTACAACTTGATTACTTGACCTCTAACTAGACTTAATATAAATCATGTGCAATCATCTTATTTCGTGATGAACATCATCATCGTCCATGCCACCATCATCATAACTTAGACCTATATAGCTGCAAGATCCATATTTAGGGGAGGTAACCTATTGTGAGATAAACCTAGTATTTAAGGCTCAATAGGGTAAAATAAGATAAATAAAATAAGTATGCTAAGAAAATAATTTTTACCATGTCTGTAAATAATTATAATCATAAACATGCGATCACAAATTTCTTTGCATCCAACATATTAATTTTTAACTTTGTATCTTTATTTTCTTAGAACAATATTTTTTTCGTATGATCTTTTCTTTACCTTCATCTTTGCTTTTTCTTTCTTTATTTCTTTCATTTTTCGTTCTTTCTTTCTTTTATCTTTCTTGATTTCTTTATTTGATGTTTCTTACTTTCATTCTTCCTTTTTTGCATTCTTAAAAGTTATCATTTAACTTCTTTCATCTTTCATCTTATATCTTGTGAAGCTCCATCTTTTAAGGGAATATCATGGCACTTTCATGTATCATAACGTACATCACCACGATGGTCCTATGAGGGTGGACATTCCTGTATGGTGGAAATCTCTAATTTGTTGCACAGGATGGAAAGCCTTGTATAACAGGAATAATGACTAAGTATTTTGCCTCCACCGCTGCAGGATTTCACAATGTGCCTTCAGCTACACCTTATGTCCATATCTTTAACTTCTGTTCTTAACTTTCGTTATTTACTCTCTTTGACAATCAGTGCACTTGAAGATCCACAATTTTCATCTTTTATCTTGTTTCTTTTAACTTTCTTATCTTTCCTTTAAGACTTTAAATATTACTTTAAATATTACTTTAAATCTTTCTTAAATAAACATATCATCCAAAATTTTATACATAAAAGCATACAACAATCCGCCTTCTAAAAAATGGGCAGCATCAAGGATTGACACGGCCCCTTTTTGTTAGCATACAATCCTTGGAAAATAGTCCCTGTCAAGGTGCAACACAGACCACATCCGTTAGGCGTCATCATCTTCTCATTGTAGAACATAGTCCGTTTTTGGCTTCGAGGCGATCCATTTTTGTTGGCATGTGTGTTTTCCTCCGATGATCAATGCGATCCGAGTTCGAGAAAACACGACCCCTGTTGAGTCATTATGTGATTATGTCAGATTTTGATGCGACCCATTTTGTTAGTTAGGTTATAATATTTCTAGGGTTTTCTACTGAATTGGTTCGGTTCGATGACGGATCATCATCGTTCTATGTTCAATATGACTCGCTTCAGTAGAACGCAATCTGAATTAAGATTCTTACTTGAGCCAACGCTAAAACACGATCACTGTACAAAATTGACATGGCTTGTGTCGGCACTGGTTTTCTTCCAGATACATTGACGCAACCTCATGTCCATGTGGCAGAGTCTTTGTCGATCTGCATCTAGGGTTTTTGCCGACCAACATATCCCATGTCATGGGCGACGCAGTCCGTGTGGTGCTCACGTTCCTGGCATTCTTTTTTTGCCTTGAATATTTTAAAATTATCCAAAGTACAAGAAAACCATTACACTTATGCAGGAAATATGAACTATCATAGGGGTATTTCTACTCATAAAAATCAATGTTTTCTATCATTTAAAATCAATAAAACTTTAATGCAAAAAATAGGAAGAAAACTATTCTTCTAATCTCTTGGTTAAAATATTTAAAAGCATGTAGAGAAATAAATATAGATCCTCTACTAAGAGTCTCCTTACATATCTTTTTGACGTTCCTAAAATTCCTTTTCCTCATTCTTCATGATTCATTAGTCTTTTCCACATTCTTTCTCTATGTTGTTCTCCATTGCTCCTCCTACATGCATCCCTTAGTATGAAGTGAAGAAGAGAGAGAACAAAAGACAAACTATATTTGTCTCACCTTAGGCCTCGAGGGTAAAATAGGAGAGAAGGAGAGAGAGAGAGGGAGAGAAGAGAAAAATTCTCTAATGGCTTGATAGAAAATAATGAGGTTTGGAACTTATTTCTCATAACGTAAGGGTATATAGAGGGTAGTCTAGGATTAGGGTAAAGCTTCAACCAATTCAAAATTTAAATTTCAAATTACGTTTTAAATTGAGTCAAATATAGTCGTCCATCAGTTGTGATGGAAATGGGCTCGTGTCCGGATGGGACACGATCCATTTCATTATCATTTTTTTGTCCGAGTGTTACACTTTACTGTTATATTTTAAAATTAGTATAAAATAAAAAGTATATTTTCATATTGATAAAAGTATTTCACACCATGTACGGACCGGTCAAATGTTAATTTTCTCTTCTTATTTATAATTATATTAATAATTTATTTTAATTAAATCAAAATAGAACAAGCACTCTAGTAAAAAAGGAAAATAAAATTAAGATAAAAGAGATTTCTAAAAAAGATAACTATCGATAAACCTTCTGGTTTTTATTAACCAAAGAATTTAAATTAATATAAAGGGTAAACATAACTAGATAAATAAAATAGATAAGTTAGTAGAAAGTTCAATAATTCTTGTGGAATTTTTAATTTCATGAAAGATAATAAATTATATTTTCTTAGTTAAAATGAAAATAAACTATAATTTAAAATGTATAAGTTGAAATAAATTGGAAATAACACTTCTGGTGTCCGTAAATCTTATTTACATATAAGTCTTTAACAGAAAAATATTTTAGACACTTTTTATGGTAGATACCATAACCTATTAATAATGTATTTATTGTTCTTACTCTTTTTGCAAGTAGGTATTCTTACTTATTGTATGATACATATGTACATTAAAAAATATATTACATATTTCTTTAATATATGTAATAAGTTCCCACTTAATGAATGGAATAAAACTTTTTTTTGGCTTGTGTATCTAGAAGTACATTGAATTTTCAGTTTTTGAACTTGTTTTGTTTAACATAATCATAGCTACATTATGTATCATCCATTTTTCCTATTCGTCTTGTTACATCAAGTTTGACTATATTCCTAATAAAGTTTAGATTTGAAGATAAATTTATAACCTATATGGTTGGAATTTATTCTTGTTTGATTATAATTATATTTTCATATAATCTGGTTAAAAATTTGTTTATCTAAGTGATTGATAATTCTTAGTTGAATACGAGTCTAAGAAATTATATGTAAAGGATAGATGCAACATGAGAAGGTAGAAAATAGGCTCACACGGTGAGATCCACTTCTAAAATTCCTAAGGTTATCCGCCTCCCCACCCACCCCATTTGTTTTCTTTGTCATTTGTGCCCCATTTTGGATGGCTTATGTAGGATCTAGATGACACCAAGAGGGGGGATGGTGAATTAGTGTATTAAAACTTTTTATCCTAAATTATATTTATGCAACGAATGCAATCACAAATTGGATGCAAAAAAAATTAAGTGCAACGAAGGAAACAAACACAACAAATTTGTTGACGAGGTTCGGCCGAACTCTTGGTCTACGTTCTCGCTCTGATCTTCTCGAACTCGAGACCTCCGGAGATCACTAGCTTTCCTTCTTCAAGGGTGAAGGCTCCCTTACAATAACACTCAAGTGATTAAAGCCTAATCTCTCTATCAATAACCAAGGAAACCAACAATCCTTATAGAATTAAAGTCTGCCCTTGTTCAATAACTCAGAACACCGATAACCCTTATAGGATTAAAGTCTGTTCTCAATAACGATTGGGAAAACACCAATAACCCTTATAGGATTAAAGCCTATTCTCCAAGTCCGCCGGAGCCTTCTTCTTCATGTATCAATTTCAATCACAATCATTTACATATTTTACCTTATAGAGAGAGAGAGAGAGAGAGAGAGAGAGAGAGAGAGAGAATTATGGGATGAGAGGAGAGGGGTTGGGTCCCATTTATACGGAAGAGAAATTTATCCTTAGATAGAATTTGAATACAATTAGGACTCTCAAGAATAACTTTATATTTTATTATAATTTCATAAGATAATCTTTCATATGATTAGAATTCTTTTAAAATAAATAACATAGGATTAGGAATATTTAATTGATAAGAAATATAACAATTTGATTTCAATTCAAACTCTTTTTCTAATCCTAACCAACTATATCTTATCTTATCTTATCATATCTTCCCTTTATTTTATTATTTATTTATTTTAAAAATCTGAGATAGTACACCTTCTGCTACATTTCAACGAATAATTTACGAGTCCTACAATAAATATATAATAATATTTCCACAATACAGTTCTTGGATAAATTTAAAGATGCAATGCGTATAATTAAAATACATGTATGTATAGTGTTATATATATATATCTCCTCCGGTGCTTGATATGGTAATTTGCAAAGATATGCAGCCATCACGTACGTAGATATGACGAAGACCTAGTAATTCCGACAGGGACAACACGTGAGAAATTTTAGAATTTGATAGCTCCATGTGCCAAGCAGAACATTATAAAAACGTATCTATATATATAGATAGATCCTGGAAGCAAAACCAGCCATATATAGTATATAGCGGAACAAGATCTGCCAACTACGAGAAGGCGATGTCGACAGTACGTTGTTGAGAGAGCCAGTTCATGCATGGATTCCTTGTATTATCAATCCGCCATAGAAAATGATCACGACAACGAATCAAAGGGGAAAACCGGGAGGTGGATCTCAACACAAATTTAATTTGCTGTCCAGATCTGGCAGTGGGCTCTTTGGCTTTTGCTCTCCCATCGATCAACTTGCGTGCTGATTGCACATGGTGTCATTTTATCTGATCGATAGAAATTTCACAGAAGTAAATACCTACATCGATCATTTCTTCTTCTTCTTCTTCCTTTTTTTATCTGATCAATCAATAGGAACACTCAGATAATCTGCTTTTATACCTGAAATTGATCTTGAATATACAATATATAAGGAGTAATTCCGCCATTGGTTACACATCAAATATATTAATGCAGGTGCATGTAACTTTTTCTGAGAGACGTACATGATCGACCTCTAATCAAGTTACGAAACTAAACCTTTTTATTTCACATCGTGCAATATTAAATAATGGGCCCTTCGCTAAAATTAATCTCATGCCGACACAAATCTCAGTATTTTCAATCCTCATATGTACTCAATTTGTAGGTGATATTCAAAAGTAGCATACATATATAGGAGCCGTATGCCATTTATATATGTTAGATGGGTGGAGGCACATTAATTTGCCATTAATTTGATAAAGATACGGAAATGGGGGGGCGCACATAAGGTAGACACGTGAAACCAGACAAAATAATTAACAAATGGCCAGCAACTCCATCACATGTAATCTCCCATCAATTTTACCCGTATCCACTCGTCTGTCCAACATGCCAATAATTTAATGGCCAACCCATGCATGCACACAAACTTGTGCCACATTACTCTTTTCCAAATTTGGGTTTAGGACATGATTCATCTTAATTAATTTGAATGTCCTTATTATCACTCCAATTATTTTAATGCCACTCCATTTTACCTAATTTATTCCTATTTAATTTATTTTAATAAAATTTATAACACTTTTTTTCAAACCTTAACTACACATACCCAAAATTTAATGCTACGCCTCTTCCCATAAAAAGATCAACACATGTAAATAAGTGAATGAACTTTCTTTTTAATCCTGGTATAACTATTTTTTCTTACATTCAATTATAGACTTACTTAAATTAAATATTATGAATAAATCATTTGTTATGTTTGTCATGATCAGTAAATTTAAGTTGTTTTTTTAAATATTTGCTGAGCTATACCACCAAAATAAAATAATTAAAATTTGGACGTCAGATGATATAATAATAGTTAAGATGTAAATAATAAGTCAAATTATACACTATATATATATATATATATAATATTATTATTATTATTATTATTATTATTATTATTATTATTATTACATCATAAAATGTTAGCAACCTTTAATTATTTTATTTAGTTAGTTCAGCAAATATTTGATAAATAAGTAAAAAAATAGAATGATTAGTTTATAACGTTTAATTTAAGTCCATATTTGAATAAGTAATAATGAAACAACTAAACACATCAAAAAGAAAAAAAAATAATGTTAAGTGTTGGTCTTTTTATGGAAAGAGGTGTAGAGTCAAATTGAGGGCAAAGAGCGTATATCGCATTTTTAGTATAGTACATGTAGCGCAATAGAAAGTAACGATATTATCTGTATAAAAAATTTTGAACATTGTTCATTTGTACAAAAAATATCATTACTTTCTGTATAAGTGCGCCACACATTCCTTTTTTTCAATTAAATTTTGGATAAAAGTGTAATTAAGGTTTAGGAAGAAGTGTTATAACTCTCAGAATAAATTAAATTGAGATAAATTAGGTAAATTCGAATGACATTAAGATTATTGGAGTGGCAATAAGAGCACCCATTAATTTATATTATTTCAATCACAAGTCCATTTATAATAAAAAATGTAAATAGAAACTCTTTGTGTACGTAAAACTCAAACTTAAAATTTATTTAGACTCCATTCATTTGATGACAGTATTTTTTATTTTTTTTTTCACTTTCGCTATTTAACAATATAAAAAGTTTGGTCCATCGAGAAATACTTTCTTGTTAATAAAAATATGAATTAATTTTTTGAAAATAAATAATACTTTTTCAAATGGAAAATTATTTTTCTCTCGCAATTTTTTTATTTATATTTTCAATATCACTTTCTTCCATATTAATGATCATTTATCAAAACAAATATTTTTTCAAGAATTTGTTTTTTTTTTAATTTATTTTACTTATAAATTTACTTCTACCAAAATAAATGAAACCTAAACTGAGAAAGAACTGATTGAGCGTAACTTCGGTTCCCGGTTGACGCTATTGTTCCATTTATGGCTCAAATTGCACGAGGCCACTTGCTCCGGTGGACACGCCTCTGGACATTAATTAAAGGCGTACACTTAGTTAAAGGGAGGTTATCGGATACAATGGCTATGAGATCTCATGGCTTGTCATATATGTCACGCCACTTGCGATTTATGGACTCAAGAATTAAGTGGTCAATTTGTCCATTTATATAAGATCATCCAATTATAATTATACACATTACCATGCAGCGAATTCGATGGCAATGTACATTAGATCACGGGGCAACTCACATGCTACTAGTCGGTCTTCAAGTGGTATATATAATATAGTATAGCTCTCATCAAGATGCACAAAAAATATCTAGCTAGATATGGCTCATCAAATAAGCCATACTGGCATTGGTGAAGAAGATTTCTCAACAGCATATCAATAATTACGTGAGAGAAATGAAAAGAATAAAGATCATATTTATATGCAAAGTACATATAATTAGAGCAATAATAAGACAGGTAAAATTGTCAACCCAGTTATACATCATATTTGATGAGCAGAAGAAGAAGATTGTGTCTTGCCTTTTGATGACAGTAGAAAAGTGGTTTGTATGGCGTTGTACGCATGCACATTGCATGACTTGTCACAATACGAAGGTCCCCGTCCACAATTTTCTCACACAAATTGTCTCGTCTTGTTTATCTCTTTCTCTTTCACAAGATATATGACATTATCATGCCAATAGTATAAGATTAAAAATTATGAAAGCAAATTTTGTTGGAATAATTAAATATCTCATCGTGGAATAACTAAAAATTATCAATTGGATTCGATCAAAGGAAAGGAGACCTTCTCACGGAATAATTTCGGTGGAGTTTTCGTTTTGGGGCTAAGATTTAGGCGAAGTTTGAACTTCTATTGGAGTTTTCGCAACTAATTGATTTACATATTTGCGTTTTTGTCAATATTGAAAATCAGACTCGACATCAAACGGACAGATCGCTTGAATCGATTAAATTATATAAAAAATACTTAAAATAGATGTTAATAATAATAATAATATTTATATTAAATTTAAAGATAATATAAATAAAATTTATGAAGAAAGTCATGAGTCATGACATGTTTGTCACGAGCATGACTACATAAGGCCTTATTTCTAACTTGTTGGTCATGTGACGTGACAAGGGTGTCACGAACATGATCGAGCATCGTCATTCCCATTGTTGTACTTTATGGATAGTGACTTGAGTGTCACAATTGTGGACGAATGTGATCCCGTTCACGATCCGCTGGTCACAAGCCATGACATGAATGTCACTTGTTGAATCTAGGATCTCGAGATTATTTTAGTGATCACAAATTTGTGAAAAAATTTAGTATGTACTAATGATCTTTGAGTTGTTTTGTAAAAGACATGATTTTTTATGATCAGTTAGAAATAGGTCGACTAGAGTTGAACAGTGGACGACTTATGTATTGCGAAGACTTGAAGAAAAATCCTAAGTATAAAGCGGTCGTCCTAATGATGTGAAAAGGTCGACCGAAGTATGGAGCAAAGACTGAGGATATGAAGCTAAGTATTAAGCGGTCAATCGAGGATAAATCATGGACGACCGAAGATATAGACAAAGAGAAAAGGTCGCCCGGTGAAATGTGTGGGCGACCGGAGGTTCGAAGTAAACAATACAAAGGTTGATAAACGGGCGCCCCAACGATTAAGTGGACGTCCTATAAAGGAAAAGAATAAAACCATTTTTTTAATGAAAGCAAGAAAGGTCGTTCGAAGTTCTTAGGGAAGAAATAGTAGACGACCGAAGAACCTTCGCTAGAAGAATAGGTCGCTCAAGAGCTTTGGAGATAACACAGTGGACGACCAGAAAAATGAATAAGTAAAGAGAGGTCATCCGAAGAATTGAGCGGATGACCGAACTACTTTCAACAAAGAGAAAGGTCGTCCAAAGGCTTAATAGTTAAAGCAGTGGACAACCAGTTGAGTACAGAAGCAAAAGTAAAGAAACAAAGGTCGTCGAAGATGAACAGTGGACGACAAAAGTATTACTGACAAGAACAAAGGTCGTCCGAGAGCTTTAGAGTTAAAGCAGTGGACGACAAGAGGAATGATGAGCAAAGTGATGAAAAAAGGTCATCCGAAGTAGAATGACGGTCGACCGAAGTATACATGTTGAAGACAAAGGACGTCTGAGAGCTTAGAAGATAAAACAATGGACGTCTAAAGAAGTTGAGCAGTATCAAAGGACGACAAAAGAATGTCAAAAGACAAAGAAAGGTCGTCCACGGTATCCGAGTGTTGTCAGTGGACGATCAAAGAATGTCAGAAGATAAAGAACGGGCATCCAAGGATTTTAGTAAAAGCGAACGACCGAAGTACTGACTAAAGAAGTAGTGGTCATCCAAAGGCATTGAGCGAAATCAATGGACGACCGAGGAAAATCTGAAGAAAAGAGTTAAATCAAGATCGGGCGACCGAAGGATTGAAGCAGAAGCGGGTGACCAATGGTTAGGTGAAGGGTATTGTACTTGCATTAACGACTAATTTTCTGTGAGAGAAATGAGACCTTTCGTGTGAGGATATAAATTATAGTCCCAAAAGTCTTGGGAGATAACTTTGGCAAATTATTTAGCAAACTTGTAAGCTTGAGTGAGAAGCATAAGTTCCTTCTTCTAAGTATTCAAGTGAGAATCTATAATAGAAGAGAGTAAAATTGAGTGTTCTCGAGTGATCTCAATTGTAAGAGATTGTCTCCTTGCCCTCTAAAGCAAGAAAGGAGAACAAGCTGTAAGGGAGCCTTCGCCCTTGAAGAAGGAGTTCAGTGATCTCCGGGGATCTCGAGTTCGAGAAGATCAGAGCGGGGACATAAACCAAGAGTTCGGTCAAACGTCGTCAACAAACCTGTTTGCATTTATTTCTTTCTGTGCATTTGGTTATTTGTTTTTAATCTATGAAAATTTTCGCTGCATAAACATAATTTAGTGTAAAAGATTTAATACACCAATTCACCCCCCTTTTGGTGCCATCTAGATCCTATAATTGGTATCAGAGCATAGATTGCTCACAAATTTGTACTTATTTACAAATCTCGTATAGACCTAATAAACTAGAGCTAAAATGCCATCAAATGGTTTTACCCTAGGTGAGGGACAATCCACTTCTAGACCTCCCCTATTTAATGCATCTAACTTCTCTTATTGGAAGATCAGATTGCAAGCCTATGTATGTTCTATGGATAGTGACATCTGGGATGTAATTGAAAATGATTTTGATTTACCTACTAAAGTAGTAAATGGTGTTCACATTCCCCTTTCTAGTAGTGAGTTGGATTCTACGACTAAGAACTTACTTAAGTTAGATTGAAAAGCTAAAAAATGTTTTCTATTGTGCACTAGATCAAAC
>LTAE01005415.1:0-20158 GCA_001647135.1 Pontederia paniculata
ATATTTGAATAAATATTCTTGATCCATCACATGATTTTTCTGATCAATTCTGATGTCGATCCATCATTGCCGACTATTGACTCTTTGGTTCTGATTTATTGACGTTGATCATGATTCTTAGTCATAATGCAGTGATCTACGGACACGAATTCGTCCATACTAACCAAGAAATCATTGCCAGTCATTATCTTATTATCAGTATCCTAGTCCTTAAAAAATGATTTATCATTATCGATTGTTGGCAATATTGATGACTTAAGCCTCGTCATTGTGGAACATGAAATGTCATTGATGATTAGGAAATCATTTATGATTCTTAGCTCGTTATCGACTTCGAGATCTTTTGTGATTAGTAAATCATTGTTGACAATTTCTAAAATCATTTATTGATCAAGATCGTACCGATTAGAATCAATATTGATTATTACTTTATTATCGTTAAATGGACTCATCAAATCAGTAGGAACTCATTTGCAACATTCCTAAAGGAACCCAATTGAACCAGTAGGAATCCCTTACAGTTGTTCTGTAGGGAACTCATAGACAATTGTTCCTAAAAGAATCCAATTATCCCACGGTTAGGAGTCAATTTATCGGGATCCTCTTCATGGCCAATTCAATCGCATGAAACCTTTATTTTTTTTAATCCTATTATCATTGAAATCTAGGTTTTATACTTCATGCAATAATCAAAACTTAACATAATAAAAACTTATTCAACAATCCCTTTCGATAGCAGAAACATGGCCCGTGTTCTCACACACATGTTCCATTTCGTGCAAGAACACAGATTGTGTTAACCAAGGACACAGTTCGTGTTACATACCGTGCGGTCTGTGATCGAGGCGACCCGACCGCATCCAATTCAATTCCAATTTTCCTTAGATGATACGGCAATGTTTAATCGTCACAGCCCCGAGTCATATGATGGCGTTGATGCCATCGAGGAACACGACCCGCGTTCGCATGGGGCACGGTTTTTTTTTTTTTGCTTGATGCTAGAGCACGACTTGCATTGAAAGATGCGTCCATTTCCGTAGGGCGAACATAGCCCGCGTCGAAGGGCGACGAGGACCATTTCGGCCTTTAATGTAGTTGGTCGATACACTTCGCTCCCATGCCATTGAAAAACACGACCCGCGTCAAGGTGTGGCGCGATCCATTTTCAGGCATTCCATTGCACTCTCCTGAACACAATATGCGTTCAAATGTCAAAGCCATTCTTACCTGACGAACGCGGTATGTTTCTCACGGGATGCGGTCCCCGTTCATTTCGTCGATTGCTGAGTCGTTGTCTCCATCCTATAGTCGATTGAGCATATCTTCATCAACAACTAAATAATAACTTTTCAGGTAGGGAACTAAAAATTATATTGTTATATACATATGCAGGGACGGACCCAAGAACAAAAGTTAGGGAATGCGAAAATATATAGAAGCAAATTATAAAAAATTGAGAGGGCCTAAGCTTTGAATCCTAGACCTAAAGATATTAGTCAAAATCACCTATCCACTAAACCAATTAAATAATCATATTATTTTGTTGGTATTTATTTTATTGAATGCAACTACTAGTATACCCCCCCCCCCCCCCCCCCCCCTTTTTCCCACACTATATGTGGTCCACCCATATACATATGATAATCCCTAGAGTTGATCATCCCAAATACAGACCTGGATTCCCATTAGTCATTTACCATTTTTCCTTGTTTGGTATTCCTTAAATTTTGCTCCTCCCTCACGATATGACTTCCTCCTCTTCTAACCCACTAAGGAGAGAGAGAGAGAGAGAGAGAGAGATATTCTAGTGCTTTAAACTTGGAAGAAAAATAATGAGACCCTCTCTCCTTTAACCCTCTTTTTATAGGGTTTTCTAAATATAGTCCAAGTCCAACTCAACTTTCTCTCATATGTCACTTGTAATTAGGAGTCCTTGACTTTAACTTCTACTTGTTTCTTTTTCTAATTCTAATCATATCACATCTTATTTTATCATATTTTTTTTTATTTTATTATTAATTATTTTTTATTTCATAAAATTGGTGGGTGTTACATGAACGCTGCCCACAAAGCAAATTAAGATAAAAACAGATGATTTCTAGAGTTTAAATAAAATTATTTTTTGCCTCATAAAACAATAATTGTTATTGTAAACTCAAAGAAATTATGTATTAAATAAGTTCTACTAATAATTAATATGCTATCAACATTAAATATTTTTTTATTGAGTATTTAAAAATGAATTACTAAGATAAATAATTAAATGTTTTTTTAAATATAATATAAAGAAAAAAATAAAGGTGCTCCTTAGTTAAGTAGGAAGCATTATCTTACTTATATTTTTTAATTGTAGGATGCTTAATCTATGGTGGATAGATTTAGGAGAGAAAAAAAATAGAAGAGAGAAAGTCTAATATCCACCGTAGATTTAACATCATACGGTTAAAGATGTAGATAACATGGTACTCTCTACTTAACTAGAGAGCATCTATATTGAAATTTTGTTTAGCGAACGATAAATTAAAGGTCATTAATTAATTGTGCAGATATTTGAACTTAGGAAGTTCCAAACATCATTTTACTCCTCGATTATAAATTTAACATTTGACAGTATTATTTAAGATTTGATAGCTAATTCATTTAGGACTCAATAAAGGTGCTCCTTAATTAAGTAAGGAGTACCATGTTACATATATTCTCAATTATAGGATTTTAGATCTATGGTAGATGTTATATTTTCTCTCTCCTAATTTTTTTTCTTCTCCTAAATTTATTCATCATAAATTTAATATCATATGATTGATGAGGTAGGTAACATGGTGCTCCCTACTTAACTAGGGAGCACCTCCATTTTTTCCATTCATTTGGGTTCAAAGAATGGGCTCTCTAGCTAAGTAGGAAGTATCATGTTACCTATCTTTTCAATTGTAGAATTCTAAATCTACGGTGGATATTATATTTTCTCTCTCCTAAATCTATTCATCATAGATTTAGTATCATACGATTGATGAAGTAGGTAACATGGTGCTCCCTACTTAAATAGGGAGCACCTCTATTTTTGCATTCGTTTGAGTTCAGTGAAGGTGCTCCCTAATTAAGTAGAGAGTACCATGTTACCTATCTTCTCAATCATAAAATTCTAGATCTACGATGGATATTATATTTTCTCTCTTCTAAATCTATTCATCGTAGATTTTGAAATATGCCGTTAAGTTACAAGTCCAATAAGGGTATAACAAAATAAAACAGGTGTCATACTTTATATATCACTTATTTAGTAAAGATCGCCTTTACATGGTAAATATTTGTGTTTTCTTCAACTTGAGTTTGATATATAAGGTCTTAGATTTTGTTTGATATGTATTAGCCATTTCAATAGTAATTTAATTAGTGCATAGTAAGTTAATTATTGAATATTCAATACGTGTTTGACAAATATAACATGTGAATTAATAAAATGACTAAAAACTATAAATAATTATTTGAATAGTTTAAATTATTAATATATATATATATGTATATATATATATATATATATATTCTTGATTAAAATATTTAATTATTTTAATATTAGTGAATATAATAATAAAAGAAGCAGTTGATCAAATTATTTATAAAATAATAAATAACAATGTGGTAGAGTGTATCACACAAATAATAATTAATAGTTTATTTTTTAGAATATACTTAAAAATAAATTTTAACATATTATTAATTAGCTCTAAATATTGATCATTCAAGTATTTCAAGATGTTGCCGTTTATTATTATTATTAATCGTATTCATCAAATAACTTAACGTACTTATCACACGCTATCTTATATACTATTTTAAAGATATACCAAATATGACTCAAGTCAATCCTCTGATATCTATTTACAAAGAGTTAACACAAAATTTTAAATCCCCACACAAAATCCATTTAAAATCTACGAATCTAGTGATTAACATAAAATTACAAACTGTAACACAAATTGGAATGTAAAATAGTATCAAATACACTTAAACCCGAAAATGCAAGGAGATGAGCAAAACTGCCTAGAAGGCATGAAACCTGTCACAGAATCAGAACTTTGCACCAAGAAGAGAAGGAACTGCATTCCTTATTAACCGGACAGGCACTAATTTTTCTAATCATTGAAACACCAACCCTTGTTTACCTATATGTCACTAGGAAAATTATTCAGTGCTACTGATCCCTATGATAGCAACTCATGGAATCACGATGGCTTTTGGGGTGCAATCAATCGACAGGGCAACACAAGGAGTCTAACCGTACCTCAAGTTTTGTTCTAAGGAGGGCTAACACTAAGGCCCTATTTGACTACTGAGATCAAAATTCAAATCTAATTTTAGTAGGTTCTGTCAAATAACAAGAAATTACATGACTCGATTGCAGCTTTTTTTTCTCTTTTATATTTGACATGACAACTTTTGAAGTTTTTTATTTATTTTATTTATTTTGTTTTCTATTTCACTTTCTCACTTTTTTTATTTCTTTCTCTTTTCCTTTTAATTTACCTCTCATCTTTATTTTTTTAATTTATTTTGTTTACTCTATCATTAGCTTATAATTTTTTACTCTTTAATTTTTATTTCAATGATTAATTTAATTATTACCATTTAGTTTTAAATGTTAAAATTTAATTTATGCAAATTACTTTTAGTGTAAAATTAACAAAATATTTTTAAATATTATATTCTAATTTTATACTAACTCAATAACATAATTCTAAAATTATTATTTTTTTAATTTAACTTTAATAAAATATTTAATATATTATGTTTAATTAACTTTTTTTTGTTTGTAGCATAAGCTTATTAAAATATTTTGTATATTATATAAAAAATAAATTTTATATTATTTAAATAATTATTAGAAATATTTCAAAGTAATTTTAATATTTTTATTTATAATTAGTTTATTTATCTAAATAATTAATTTTATTTTTTGACTTTCATATGGTTCATTCAAACACTCATGAAATTTAATATTTTTAGTTTATCCAAACATTATTAGAATTAATTTATTAAATTAAACTACTCACCTATTTCAATTGGGGAAAGGGAGCCTCCTTAGCACTTGCTCTAAGGAGGCTCCTTAGCACTTTAATAACTGTCCGATCATATATTGACGGATTGTGATGAAACCATTTAGTTTTAGATACTTCAAATATTAGTTGTTTTCCTTTTTCCCAAATGGGGTATATGAATGTAAATAAATTTGAGGTGTTATTAAATGCATATAATGGGTAGTGATACCACATTTGATCATCTTTTCCATTTAGTCTTTGTCTTATTTCCCTTCTGTAAAAACTCTATAATGACACTATTGCATCTTAGTTCTAGTGGTAAAGATGGAGGATAGCTTTTTTTTCTCCGGTATCATCCTAGTTTTCTCCGGTAGCATCCTAGTTTTCAGGAGCCTTGGTTTGGTTTGCATCAGGTTGCAAAGAGTGAACTCCCAACCAAAATTGAAATGAGAAAAAGGAGCCTCCTTAGCACTTGCTCTAAGGAGGCTCCTTAGCACCACGATGAGCCGTTGGATTATATATTAACGGATTGCAATAAAACCACTCAGTTTTGAATGCTTCATACTTAAGCAGTTTTCATCTCAACCGTCTAATAAATATTGACCGTCCAGATCAAAACTGAATCAAATAAAAGCCCACAACTGCCCCATTTCTTGAGTTATTCTCTCTCTCTACATGTAATCCCTAATTTTTCTCCCATCTCTTTCTCCTTCTGCTCCGATGACCGCCTCTCTCTATCTACATAATCCCTAACATCCATAGCTCCGATGCCGCCGATCATCTCTTCTTCCTCTTCTAGATGGCAATTTTCTCCATCCATCTTTCTTTTGTGAACCATGCTTTTTTTTTCCTTTTTGGAATTCTGTTCACCCAGTTTTATCTCTTTGGAGGTGGCCAAGTTACTTGTAAAATCTTAGTTACATCACTTTTTAACACTATTATTTGTTTGAAGGGTTTATTTCTCTTAATCTTGCAACCTGAAGTTGTAAAATGAGGTCTAATACTTCACTAAGATGATCAGTGCAATTTGAATGTCTAAGCAGTACAAAGGATAGAACTGAAGCAACTCATGACATTTCTCCCGATTAATGTACTCAAGAAATTTTATTTCTTTTTTTTTTTTAAATTGAGACATATCTTTGATATTACAAAGAATGTTTCTTAGTAATTAATTTTTTTTTCGTCGAAACTAGGAACCTGATTTAAACATTTATCCCGAGTGATGATAACATTATTAAAAGTGTAATCAAAATGAGCAAAAGAAGTTATTAGAGTAATTGAATGAGAAAATAAGAGAAGATGTGGCTTCCCTCAAGTTTTTGCATTATTATTAATTTATTAGAAATCCAATTAAGATTTTACATCGAACTTTAGATTTTCCTCGATAAGAAACATCAAACTTAGAAGTATATAATTATATTTTAACTCAGATCTACCGTGATGTGCTGAAAATTAGTAACATGATAAGAAAGTTCAGGTTTTTTAACAAAGATTAAAACATTTGGACGATTACTCCAAAGGATTATTGTCATCAATAATAATAACCTTTAGGGTTTATATTCTCTCAGAATCTTTCATATTTTCATATAAAATGTATCATACAATCAATCAAGCTTAATTTCCCTTCACTCAAAAGCTTGGAAAAAAGAAAAAAGAAACTCAAGAAAAAAATTTGAAAAGTAAAGATTTTTTCCAATATTCTGGCCGTTTAAGAGTTATCCAACAACTTTTTGGTGTCCTGCTCACCGTGTAGACATATAAAGTGAGAGAGAAAGAGAGATAGAAGGATAGATTCAGAGAAAAAAAAACATGTGCTCGCAGAAATGTTCGGATGAAGAAGTTGATAGGGCGACGAGATGTTCTGATGAACAAGTTGATAGAGCAACCTTGGATCTGCACCGCTCCGGCGGCCAACATCTAATGATTGGTTGCAGCAAGAGGAAGAGGCTGCTAGGGTTCGAGGAGAGAGAAATGATCGCACAAATGAGGTTGTGGGCATTTTATTCGGTTTAGTTTTGATCTCAACCATCAATATTTATTGGACGGCCGCGATGAAAACAACTAATATTTGAAGTATCTAAAACTAAATGGTTTCATCACAATCCGTCAATATATGATCGGACAGTTATTAAAGTGCTAAGGAGCCTCCTTAGAGCAAGTGCTAAGGAGGCTCCCTTTTCCCTATACATTTAATGATAAATAGAAATCTGGTTGAATAAGCTATGAACTAAGGAGAAAGCGTCAAAATATACCAGTATGTATCAAGTTGTCACATGAAGCAGCCACACAAAAGACTTCTTATTGGATTTAGACTTTGTCAAATTTTCTCTTCCATGAGGCTTAATAGAGGTTCTACCCTTCATGTTTATGCTTCCTTACTGCATCTCTCTGCTTTTGCCCATTGAATGACTTATGTTTGCCTGCCTTTTTCAATTTCCTGAATGTCAAATTGTCTTTCCTAATTTGGTCATCTCAAGCTGTCAAATGAAGCAGCCACACAAAAGGCTTCTTATTGGATTCAGGTTTTGCCAAATTTTCTCTCTTCTATGAGGCTTAATAGAGGTTCTACCCTTCATGTTTATGCTTCCTTACTGCAATAAATCTTTTTGCTTTTGCCCATTGAATGACTTATGTTTGTCTGCCTTTTTCAATTTCTTGAAAGCCAAAATTGTCTTTCCTAATTTGGTCATCTCAAGGTGTCACATGAATCAGCCACACAAAAGGCTTCTTATTAGATTCAGGCTTTGCCAAATTTTATCTCTTCTATGAGGTTTAGTAGAGGTTCTACCCTTCATGTTTTTGCTTCCTTACTGCAATAAATCTCTCTGCTTTTGCCCATTGAGGTGTCGTTTGTATGCAAGAACTTAAGTTCCGTTTAATTCTCGAGAACTAATCGATTAGACAGATAAATTTTGATATATTGTTTGGATCAAAAAGTGTAATGATGAAGAACTAAAAAGTTTATTAGATGTTTTAGTTCGATGAGTGTTTGGATGAGATTCTAGAACTAAAAAATATTTTATTTGATTAAATAAGAAAAAATAATTTTATTTCTTAAAAAGATTATACAATAATAATAATATATTATTATTTATAAACTATTTATATAGAATATGAAGATATTCGAAACAAATTTGTAAAATAATACTAAATTATTTTTATTTATAAAATTTAATTAGTAATATGTTTTAATGAGATTAAATTTTCTTATCTCATGCGCTAGAATTGAAAACAACAAAAAATATTTTTTTCATAATAGCTTAATTAAATCTAAAATATTAATATTATATTAATTGAGTTAATTAAAATTAACACTAAAAAATAAAATGATATAAAAGTAAAGTTAAAAAAATAGCAACGTAAAATAATAAATATAGATAAAAAGGAAAGTGAGCATTAATTAATCACTTAATTAAATGTAAAAAATAACTTAATTAAGTGAGTTAATTATAAGATTAATTTATTAAAAAAATATGAATGAGGGGTTAAGCGTATATTAATATTAAATACAAATTTTATAATTATGATAAATTTTATTATTAAAAAAATTTAATATAATGTAATAAATATAATTAGTGTAATATATATTATTATTTACTAATATATAATAAATAACAGAACTATATATTAATACTAAAATAATAAAGATATAGGCCTAAAAGTAGGTTGACCTACTTTTAGACTTATGCAAAAGATAAAAAAAAGTAATAAAAAAATTAATTTTGTTCTGCATTCAATCAGAACCAATCGAGTTCTTGTTGGAAACAAGAATTTTTGTTCTCGAACTGACAAGAACTATGGGCGTTGATCGAAATCATAGTTCTCATCATCATTATTTTCTTTTGTCCTATTTGACAGAACCAGCTGGAACTTGCCTGCCTTTTTCAATTTCCTGAATTTGCCCCGTAGAAACTCTTGAAGTGGAATAATCTATCACTTGCAGTACCTGATTTAATATTTGCAGAAGATATCTTTGTATCATCCACCTTTTTCTTCAAATTATTCAAGGTAGAATCTCTTTTGAAACAAATCTTGCCCTTTGGTCGACCATCTTAATGTCTCCTCCACTTTGTCAAACTTATGATTTTGCTTCTGATACCTCTTTCCCTTATTTTGTTTCCTTGATTTCCAAGAATCACTGTACTTGGAGCATCCACGAGCCTTCTCGGGTAATTCACCAACAGAAGGAGAATTACTATTCTCTGTGCTGCAACTTGCCCAACTTTGATCATGTGGATGCCTCATATTATGCAAGTCTGCATTTGTATCCAAGAATTTGTTTTGCTTCTCTAGCCTTCTTCAGCATTTATTCTTACATTTAGGGCTTTAAGACTAACACAATCACCCCTTTCACCCTGTTTTGAATGCTTCAAATATGTATACCCTCTTAGGTGATGTGTTTCCTCTTGACAAGGGCGTGGCCTCAAAAAAATATTGACCTATAAGGTCTAGAAACAGAAATTAACAAATTTCTTTCTTTAGAATTCTAGATAGGAGCAGCCTAGTAAATATTCATCTGCAATGTCCTTGCGATCCTAAAAAGTTCAAAGCTTCTAATTATGCAAAACTATAAGCTAATAGCTAACTAACTACATCTGGATTCTATCCATAAAACTTGAATTTTTTATTTATATAAAAATGTAGAGCAAAAGAACAAAAAGATGCCAAGTTTTATTAGGCCAATTCCTCCATATGTTCTACCATCAAGAAAACAGCTACATTCTAAGTGCTACGTTTTCGTTATGCCAGTTCCTCCATATGCTCCACCATAAAAAAGCAGCTACATAGCATTTCAGTAAAAAAAAGTTGGATGAGTGCACAAGGCTCTCATCCTTTACCCTCTCGAAAAAAATAGCTACCTTCTAAGCTTTGTACCAAAAGAAGTATAACATGTTTCATCAAAAAGAAGGCATCCAGAAATATGACCTTGAGGTGTTATACACTCATCACCTGGTGAAAGCTTCTGAGCTATATTTTTTTTCCCATAAGCACAGAAAGTGCACCAACGATTGCAATGATAAAAAGTATGTATGCAAACAGGCGAAAGGAAAGAAGGCCAAAGTCATTATTCAATTTGACCCTGCTTAACAAACCAAAGGGGACACTCTATGGGAAATATTGAAACCTAGTTATCCATCACCATTTCATAAGGCAAAGGATCCTGATTGCTGAGGATGCCTGGGTTGATCATCGAGCAAGGAATCAAGCAATGGTTGGCTTGGCAAACAAAAAATATGGAGTGGTGGTTGGATTTGGGGGATGAATTGCAACCCTTAGTGGCAACTAACAGGAAGATCAACATGAACTATTAGTAGTGTGATCCAGAACAAGGAGCTGGAGATGCGGACTTGAGGCACTTCAGCTCATGTAATTGCCAAGGGTAAATGGTGAAGAGAAAATCCATTAAAGCCATAACAATTGAATATTAGCTTCAAAAAATAAAAAATGAGTTAATTAAAATATTTGATTAGTTAAAACATATATTAATTAGTAACTAACTAAAACTATAATAGTTAACCATTTTAACATAAAGTAATAAAAAGTTCAATAAACTGATTCTCGTTGTGTGATTTGTGTATTCCTGATGATATCAGGAACCTAGATTCTAGAATCGAGAATGGGCCATGTTTGGCAGAATATGCAGAAACTCACACTATTTCCCATATCTAAACATTGTCTTTGGGAAATATGAAAGCATGAAAAACTACATCAACCACGATGTTCACCAATAAACATGCTGGAGCATGTTTTATATTGTTAGCCATTCCTGTTATAAAATTACTCAATGACAATCCTCAAGCATGGAATTGTATAAAATAAATGTCACTTGCGCTGATATTACTTTATTTCACTCTCTTCCATCTATAATCTTAATTAATGGTATGCTAGAAATATGAATAGAAGTATGGGGTGTAGTTTTACTTCTTGTATCATCCCCTCAAATAATAGGATTTCTTAAGTCGTGCATTATGCCAAATCACAACAGATGTCATAGTGTTTTACAACTATTTGACGTATGAACAGGATTTTTCAGGAAACATATAAAAGTCGAATGATAATAATATACATTATTACGATTTGTGAAAGGGTTTGTTACCATTTTATAGATCAACGACATATAACTTTTGGCATGATCGACCTGATTCAATATGGTTTACCTGCTCAGTTAACATTATTATCAGGTGACCAGCTTTCTGAAGCCGCTCAAACATGCTGCACTCAAAGAAAAACTTGCTGGCCACAATGGAAAGCACAGAAGCCGGAAGTTGTTTTGGGTCACCAACCTTCAAGAAGAACACAGTTAACAGGTGCAAGGTTAAAAAATCAAATGAGTAAGTGGATGATTAGCCGAGCTTAGTAGTCAATTAGTCATCATTTTCTTCCTCAAAACAAAAAAGGTCAAATGGGTAGTGATAAGATATATGGTTCACATTATTACCAGTATACATTTGGTTCCATTCGATTTAAGAAGCTAAAGTGGTATCAAAGTAGCTGGCTCAAGGGCCTGAAAAGGACATGAGTGAAAGTCCATTCTTGCACTACCAGTTAATTGATAGACAGGATTGATAAATGTACATGATATGAAGATGTACTTGAGCTGCTTCATCAAGTATTACCACATCAAGCAAGCTCTGTTCATAAAAATTCCCAATTCTTTTACCATAAAAGATTCAGCACAGACTTCATAAACATCACCACCACAACCACTAAGTGTTGCAACTAAATTCAGCCTCTTCTAGATTAGCTTTGCGAAATCTATACTTGAGGGATTTGTTTTCATCTGAATGTTTCTTTTCACGAGCCTGCGCAACAGAAAGTTCACAACAAATAATTTTCTTTTGTCCATATAGAACATTTAGTTTTTCTCCAATGGTTGAACCCAAAACTACAACGCCATCGACTAAAGTCGTTGTGCTTGTCTCCTGTTCACTTATTTCAGAACACATGGATTCATAATATCTTATGTTCTCTAATATTTTTTCAAGCTTGGCACAATGAGATCCAGAGGATTCATCATCTACTTCAAATTTCGGATAAACTTTATTACTCATTTGTGTTAAACTTTGGATTTTCCTATCATTTTCAAGTTACAGGATTGATGTTTATATAACACCATAATACAACCGACTTGATATCCTCCAGATATATTCTGTTAGATATGATGATAACAAAGTAACTATTGAATGTTGAAGTTGGTGCAATCTAGTTAGGAGGATCTAGTGAAGTTGTAACAAGAGGATGAAGTTGTAACAAGAGGATCACATGTGTTAACATGCCCCCGCAAGTTATGCCGGTCGATGGCACATGCGTAACTTGTCACACAGAAAAGAGAAGCGCGATCCTCCGAGGGATTTAGTCATGATATCAGAAACATTGTCTTTAGAGCATATGAAGCGAACATGCAGACGTCGATTTGCCACCTCATCATAGACAAAGTGGTAGTCTACCTCAACATGTTTTGTGCGAGCATGGAAAATAGGATTCACAGTCAGATACGTCGCACCAAGATTGTCACACTAGAGGGCGGGTGGTGACTGAGTGACGACATGAAGTTCACGCAACAAAGAACGAAGCCAAATAAGTTCTGAGGTAGTGTCTGCTAAAGCCTTGTATTCTGATTCGGTGGAGGATCTGGAGATCGTCTTTTGCTTACGAGCAGACCAAGAGATCAAGTTGCAGCCGAAGTAGATGGTGAAACCCCCAATGGACTTCCTGTCATGCATAGAACCCGCCCAGTCAACATCAGATGCATGAATGATAAATGAAGTCTGCGAGCTAAAGAAAAGTCCCAAGTGTGTTGTGGCGTTTAAGTAGCGCAATATTTGTTTAACAAGTTGTCAGTGGTGATCTGACGGTGTTTGTAAGAATTGGCACAGTTGGTTGATGGCAAAGGCAATATTTGGTCGGGTTAGAATTATATATTGCAGGGAGCCACAACATGACGGTATAAGGAAGCATCGGCGCACAGACTAGTGGACGATGACTGGTCGGCAATACTCGAAGGAAGTGGAGATCGAACTGCCTTTGAATGTGACATATTAGCATGGTGGAGTAAGTCCTTTATGTATTTCTGTTGGGAGAGCACAACGTCGTCAGGTCGAGGGAGTACTTCAATGCCTAGAAAGTATGACAAGGAGCCAATGTCGCGAACAGCAAAGAGATCCTCTAAGTACTTGACGAGAGCTTCCAGCAAGTCTGTGTTGGAGCCTGTTAATAATAGATCATCGACATAAATTAGTACATATATCAGGTCAGTTTCTTTCTTGTACACAAATAAAGATGTGTCAGCTTGAGAAGAGATAAAGCCAAATTGAGTGAATGCACTATGTAATTTCTGAAACCATGCACGAGGTGCCTGTTTGAGGCCATATAAGGACTTTAGAAGCCGACAAACATGGTTGGGTCGATCTGCATCGATGAATCCTGGGGGTTGTTCCATGTAAACCACCTCTTGAAGCTCACCATGTAGGAAGGCATTGTTGATGTCAAGTTGGCGAAGGTTCCAACGACGAGTCACTGCAATTGACAGGACTATGCGGATGGTGGTCGGCTTGATTACGAGACTGAATGTATCAAAGTAGTCAATGTCGGGTTGTTGGTGGAACATGGTTGTCAAGATCTCGATCTAGATCTTAAGATCTTACGATTTTACGATCTTGAGGGCCCTCATCGATCTCGATCTTAATGTGAGGATCTTATGGGTAAGATCTTAATAGGATCTTAATTTATGTCGTACGATCTTACATCTTATCCGATCCTATACGATCTCAAATAAATATTTTAATTATTTAAAAATAATAGTTTTTACAATTTTGATAATAACAATGAATATAAATAGAGTTTAATATTTTTTTCTTACAAAATTGATCAAATTATGATCTATTGAAGTCTAATTCAAAATTCGAGTGCAAAAAAAAATTAAAAATATATTTTATATTAAAATATATTATTTTATTAATTTGTAGGATCTTACGATTCTCGATTCGATCTTACGATTTTCGATCTTATGACCCCCTTACGATCTTACTTAAGATCTCGATCTTGACAATCTTGGGTGGAACCCCTTTGCGACTAGGCGGGCCTTATGACGATCAAGGGTGCCATCCGAGTGATATTTATTTTTAAATAACCACTTGCACCCAATAACCAACATGGGGAACTATCTCTAGGAACTAGTTTCCATGTGCCATTGGATAGGAGAGCCGAGATTTCAGAAGCCATTGCAGCACACCAGTGTGAATGCTTGTTGCCAATGGTAAAGGATGTGGAGAGCGGTGTAGCAGCAACATTCTCGGTGAAATGGACAATGGGGGTTTTTAGGCCAGCAAGGGAGCGATAGTTGATGGTAGGCTTCGGTCAGAGGCTCAAGTGATGAGTCGGTGTTGCAGGTGGGACTCTTGTTGGTGCGGGAGTTGAGGTGGAAGTAGGAGGTGGGAGGGATGTCGACGGTGAAGAACTACTGGTGGGATGGTGGCTGTTGTTTGTGAATATTGATGTCCATGAGGTCGGTATGGAGAGCCATGGATGAGAGGATGGAGATCCAGGGGAGGAAGGTGGTGGTATTTTAAACAGAAAAGAAGTTTCATCGAAGGTAACGTGTCAAGCATAATAGATGCGGCGAGTAGTGATGTCAAAACATCGATACCCATGAAAGTTAGAGGGGTATCCCAAGAAGGCACATTGACTTGAGCGAAATGAAAACTTGTGTGGTTGATATGGGTGCAATAATGGGAAGGCAGAGCAACCAAAGACACGGAGAAAATTATAGTTAGGTTGATGACGATGAAGCATCCAAAATGGTGTAGCATCAGAGATGACGTTGGAGGGTAAGCGATTAATCAAGAAAACTGCAATTTCACTGGCATAGTGCAAAAACTTCATCGGGACATTACCATGAGCCAAGAGTGTGAGTGTCATGTCGACTACGTGGCAGATTTTGCGCTCAATAGAACCGTTCTATTGGTGGGTGTGAGGGCAGGAGAGACGATGATGAATTCCAGTTTAATCAAAATGTGATCGGAGGGACTGGAACTCTCCACCACCATCCGACTGTAAAGATTTAATTTTTTAGGGAAATTGGTGCTCAACAAATTGCCGAAAATTCAGAATACAGGGAGCAACATCAGACTTATGTTTTAGAGGAAAAATCCATGAATACTTAGAGAAATCATCTGTTAACAATAAGAAATACAAGTGACCATCACTAGAGCGTGTGGGAGAAGGCCCTCATACATCCGCATGGACTAAATCAAAAGGAAAACTACTACGATTATTGGATGGAGGAAACGACAAGCGAGATGACTTCCCAAGCTTGCAAGCCACACATGTAGATGGTGAGTTGTCACGACTTAGCTTATTCTACTAGAGGATCTATTGAAGCAGGCGCTGGTGGGGGTGACCAAGTCGAGCATGCCATGGTGAGGATTGCAGTTGAAGGTGAGAGGCAGAGGGGTTGAGGGGAGCCGTGTGAAGGGATCTTGGAGGGGTGACAGTGATAAGCGGTAGAGACCATTGTCAAGCGGACCTTGGAGGAGGACTTGATGTGTATGAGCATCCTTAACAAGAAAACCGTTAGCATGAAATTCAAAGTAGTATTTATTATCAGAAGCAAACTGAGGAACAAATAAAAGAGATCGAGTGACATGTGGGACATGTAGGATGCGACGAAGTGTGAGGGTACATATGGGAGAATGAATGAGAGATGAACCAATGTTTGTGATTGGTAATGGCATATCGTTGGCTACTTGAAGAGTCTCAGCTCTCTGGTATGGCTCAGGTTGTTGGAGTGCTTGCATGTCAGGTGTCACATGATGAGTCGCGTCGGAGTCTGGTATCCATTCATTTGAACCACCAATTGTAGGTAGCAGTGGATGAGGGAGTGTGGGATCACCATTATTATATGCCAATGCTGCAGAGGGGTGCAGTGATGCAAATTGAGGAGGGGACGCCCGCATATGCCCAGGTGTATGGACTGGCGAGCGACGATAGGTGCATTTGTAGGGGCTGTGACCGAAGTGTCCACATACAGGACAAGTGTCCCGACGAGGAGCAGGCTGGCGGTTGCGTCCACGACCTCGATCACGACCATGATTGTAATAATAATGGGACTGCATGGGATGAGCCATATTGGCGGATGGTGACACATATGCCATGTTTACAGGGTGCGAGAATGGGTTCTCGGTGATAGCAGGTACTTGGATCAACAGGAT
Source organism: Pontederia paniculata (assembly GCA_001647135.1). Lineage (NCBI taxonomy): Eukaryota > Viridiplantae > Streptophyta > Magnoliopsida > Commelinales > Pontederiaceae > Pontederia > Pontederia paniculata. The sequence continues at coordinate 16,244 of LTAE01005415.1, forward strand.
CTCATGGCTGAGGAGCAGACTGTGAAGTTCTGCAAAAGAAACTGGTGTGGGAAGAGTCAAGAGGGAGGCAACAATGTCGCTGAAGTTAGAGCCAAGGTTGTTAAATATAATCGCATTGAATGCTGCTGCTGCTATGGAGAGTGGGTGACCAACCGCTGCAAGTTCATCTGCGATGAATTTGGCGCTTCGTAAGAAGGTGGAGACGGATGTGTCACCCTTCTTGGTCTTCTGCAACTGTATCATTAATTGAAGGATGCGAGTGTGTGAGGGTGCTCCAAAAGCTTCCTTCAGGGTGCTCTAGACATCTCAAGATGTGGAGAGGCCGACGACATATGGAAGTACTTCTTTGGAGAGAGAGATGATCAACCAACTAAGAAGAATTTGGTCTCTACGTATCTAGTCTGAGTAGGCTGGATTTGTTGACGGAGGTGATGTGGTAGAGGTCGATGGAAGCGTTGCAGGAGGAGACACAGATGTGCCATTAATAAAGCCTTCAAGTTCGAAGCTTCTCAAGAGGGGCAGAATCTGAGTTTGCCAAAGTAGGTAATTGGTTGAGGAGAGCTTCAAGGTAAGGTTGTGGTGTACTTGAGCAAAGGAGGGCAAGCTGATGGATGACACATGTTGGTTTGAGGTGACGTTCATTTGTGAGGAGGCTTCAGTGTTGTTGGCCGAAGAAGTCATGTTTAGGGATGGCTCTGATACCATGTTAAACTTTGGATTTTCTTATCATTTTCAAGTTACAGGATTGATGTTTATAGAACATCATAATACAAGTGACTGGATATCCTCCAAATATATTTTGTTAGATATGATGATAACAAAGTAACTATTGAATGTTGAAGCTGGTGCAATCTAGTTAGGAGGATTTGGTGAAGTTGTAACAAGAGGATGAAGTTGTAACAAGAGGATCACAAGTGTTAATAATTTGTACCCGTTGATATGGTGTTCAACCCATTAGGAGTACCTTCGCAAATGGATGTAGGGCAGATACCAGAGTTCGCTCAGGTAGCCATCCGACATATAAGGTCAAAAGCTCTTTAAACTGGCAGGCCTACTTTATGGGTCTTACTGTCGCAAAAAGGCATTCTGTTGCACTGCCAGACGTTCAACTAGTGTATCAATAAAGAAAGTAGTGAACCATAATGCATTTCTTTTTTATTTCCAGGCCTGACCACGTAAGGTTTGTATGTCTTCTATCGCCTTTGTAAAGGCCCTTGCTGATTCTAGATGCCAATTCATCCACTGCTGCATTTGACTACACACAAATAAGAACCCTTCTTCTTGAAGGATGTTCTCTTGATGCATCTTTTTCTCTACCCTTCATCGGTTGTTTAGCAAAAGTTGTTCTTGCCATGATCTTGTTATAGCAGAAGATGTGCTTAACTGTGTTCTTAGCTTGTTGCATATATTAATTGTAGGGGTATAGAATCATTAAATGGCATTTGGGTTGACCACTTCTTTTGAATTGCAAGTAAAGCAAGGAGTGCATATATAATAGCAAAGCTAGTTCTGGTTTTTCCAGTTCCTATAAATAAATTTTCAAATTTTAATTAGATCATCTTAGTTAACAGGTCGATTCCCCTCTCAATTAAACTAAAAAAATAAAGGTTAATGTTAAATTAAACGGAAAGCTCAAATGTTTTCATGGATTTTGATGATCGAAGGGCGATGCTAATAGCTTGGAGCTGACTTTTAATATATGAGGACGTCAACACTTTCTACAGAGACAAAGAAAGCTTATCCAGTTGAAGAATCATTTTGAAGATAAAATCTGATAGTAAGAACTATGGTCCCGCTCATGTCACTTTTCTCTCATTTCTCCACCTGAGATGCAAAACAAATATTTTCTTGTAAGTATAAAAAAAATGTTTTATAAATTGAATATCAAAATAAAAACATGAATACCTTTCCGATAAATGCAAATTTTTGGAAGCATTTTCTAGGGGCTCTTTGCTAAGAAGAACTAGGTCATTTTATGACAACCTCTGGATGAAAAAGATTCAGTATCATAAGAAAGACCACTAACAAGAAGAAAATCATCTATCCCTTCAACTGAAAGTAGGTAGAGGCTACCACCAACAATTTCCTCCGTAGAACAATCTAGATATGATCTCTGTAAATGAGCTTTCAATTCTTCCAAAACCAGTGGCCGCGAAAATTTCAACATACTCTTTGGATGAGAGTAAGCACAATGATACCTCCTTTAACCTGAGAAGACAATTCATGATTGCTAATGGGGTTTTCTGATGGAAAAGTCTCCACATTGCCCTTTAATGGCATATTGCCTAAGAAGGATAATACCTTCAATGCTGGACAAAACATTTATTCTTGCACATCTTCTGAAAGGACAATGACATCTTCATCCTTGATTAATGTAGTAAGTGATTTATCCATGGCATCAACTCAGTTAACTATGAAAAGAGACTGTGATGCAGGACTTCTTTTTTTTCTGAAAAAGGATCAAAGCAATGTGTTTGCCCTCAAAGTTATTTGTTCACAGGTAAGAGAAGCTTTTTGATAAAAAAAATAAAGGAAGTAGAAGAAATTTCTCCTTCAGTTAACCAACCACTGCATTATCTGGGATGCAGAAGGCGCATGTGTTACATATGTGTAAATCTTAAACATGCAAATAGAAAATATAACCATGCGATAACAATGAATCAATGACCCCAAGGATGCACTGTATTTTACCACTTGGAACTTTTTTAACAGTTTAACTTAGCAAAATATGCACTGCTTCCAATGTCTGATAACAATGGCAAAAGATGAATTTCCCAACTACACTAAACTCAAAAGCCACTTGAAGTCATATACACCAGGTGCCATGTATAACTGCCAGGCAAACTAGAAGAAGTGAGTTATGTTCTTCCAAAAACAACAGGAAGTGTCTCCAGCAACCTGACATAAGTTGTAAGCCAACCCCAAAAACATAACTTGAGCCCAGTGTTACGCAACGTAAAATTTTCGAAATAAGATGGACTGATTTGTCTTTCCTCAAGGCAGAGTTAAAATAAAATAAAATAAATTTGATCAGGTCAATGGATGATTCTTCGCGACACATTTGTTTCATAGCTCTAATCCGGTGAGTCCTAACCTCTCTGGTTGAGTTCGAGATCATTTTCACTAGGACTTATACTTTTTCAATGAAGTAGTGATTTATGATTGCTATCCCGTTGGATTTCCTTCGCGCATAGGAAGAACTCGCCTGCATCATAATCTCCAACAAGTAAATCGATGGCAAGTCTCTTGCACTTCGTGACTACAGGATTAAGTAGATACAATTATTAATTCCTCTTGAGGTCGTTACAGTATCCCTTTGGTGTCCTCTATTTGTGATAGTTATCATCGGATTTTAGCCACTGTCGGAGAAGACAAATAGTGGATGAGCATACGTGGCAATGGTAAAGCCTTCAACCGAGCATGCATGCTTTAATTTTATGTGGTTTAATTAAATGGTAATACTGATTAGTAAAGATTATTTTATAAAAAGAATGAATGAAATTAAACATTAGGATAAGGTTTTTATTGTGCGTAAGTTATAGAATTTTATGGTCAAATTAATTAATCTCGTAACTGCCATATATAGTAAGTTGTTAGTGGTGATAGGATCAATATAATTAAATAAAAAAAATTTAAAGTAGAGTTAATCCTAAAACTAACCAAAGAAATGGTTTAAATTGAGATGGAATCACACTAATGATTAGATAGTGGGTAACAATTTATTTAAGCATAATTATATGATTAGATATAAATTATCTAATGTGGGAGGGACGTGATATACTTACGATGGATTATGGTGATGAGAGAGTCAATTGCGGGCATGGGCTATGGTTATGCGGACTATTTGACCTCTTGTGGAGGATGATGTGGATGTGTGATTATGGAGACAGGATAGGGCCTTTGGGGGGGGGGGGG
>LTAE01005416.1:0-13966 GCA_001647135.1 Pontederia paniculata
TTGAGGGAGAAAATAATGAGATGAGAGGAGGGATTGGGTCCTATTTATAGGGAAAAAATTCATCCTTAGATAGAGTTTGAGTGCAATTAAAAATTCTATATAATAATATTTCATGTGATTAGGATTCCTCTAAATATTTATCTGTGTAAGATTAGGAATATTAATTGATAAGAAATATAACAATTTGACTTCAATTCAAACTCTTTTCCTAATCTTAACAAACTATATCTTTTCTTATCTTATCATATCTCCCCTTTATTTTATTTTTTATTTATTTTATAAATCTGAGGTATTACAGTAACGCTCTTCAACGATCAACATCCCGTGCATCAAGCTATGAAGTAATTGCACACGTGTTGTGCAATTTCTTCTCTCGCGACAGCTGCACAATTGAAGCCGTTGGTGAAGAGCGTTTCAATTCCGTGATTTCCGTCGACACGTTTCTGACCCGTGCAAAATTTCTCTTCCGATGATCACGCCTTAATTGTCTATGACCACATTGATCATCTACTAACAACATATTGATTATATTACTTTGACTCGCAAGATCTAGTAACTCATAGAGTTTGGGATTCAATATTCTAATATTATTATTTGATTAAAAAATAAAAAGAAAGATTAATCACATACAATTCATTATTAAGATCTATTAGTTAAAATATAATATCATGATTCAAGAGATTTTTTTGAATGAATAGAGTGTATGTCCCTACGTTTTTATTTATTTTTCAATGAGACCTCACAAATGCATAGTGAAAAATTGATTCGATTTTAACGAAACAATTTGTGAGTTTACCCATCAAATAATGATTATATCGTGATTTAACTTATCTTTCAAGAAGTACGTATTGATCAACTCGATTATATTCTATTATTTTATAAGAATGAGAGTTTTATGTGAAAAAAATAAATTAAAAAACATGTTTAAACTAATATATTAAAAAATATTAAGTTTTTGTAATCATTATTTACCGTAACTCGAAGTCTTTTAATTATTATTCTAATTTACTTTTTTATTTTTTAAGTACTTGTTCGGAGTTTTTATTATATAAAATTATTAGTATTTGATTAATTTAAAATTAAAATAAAAAATATAAGAATAAATTTTGAATTAAATAATAATTTTAAAAATTGAATTTGAAGTTAATATTTTTTTCGGTTTAGGATTACTAGTAATCGACTAATTCGATGTTCGAACGAGAGCGATAGAATAAATTCTGATCAAATTGACGACTTCGAAGCTCGAACTCGGGACTATTAGTCTCTCGTCCCTTAACTCGAAATACAAATCTACTAATCATACGTACCCATTAATTCGAAATTAATACTTAATAGCTCTTCCGTCGTTTTTGAGGTGCAACGTATAAAGAAAATAAAGATAAATCGAAACCAAAAAGGTATACGAGTGGAATCGAGCCACTGAGCACTTAATTCACGGTGATCCGTGCGCCGGACCGTTGGTCCAGTTGCCAACGTTCTCATGCACCAGACAGCGGTGTCCAACGGCAGAGCACCACCGCCGCCGTTCGCCGCCGCCGCCACCACCGTTGGTGGCAGCAGCTCCGAAACAGGAGGAGGAGAAGAAGCCATCAACCCACCAGCAACGCCGGTGCTGCGGAGTTCCGCCGCTATGATCACGGCAGGAAGTTGGATGCCTTCACCTTACAGCGCAATGATCCGTTTTTATCGCCGTAACCATCCCTTTATTCCTCAGCACCGCTCGCCTTGTCCTCTCCCCCTTTTCCTTCGCGCCTCATTCTTCCTCTTTCTACCATCGTTGTTATTGGTCCCGTGCTCCTCCTCTCGTCGCCGCCCATGGTGGCGCCCCTCCGAACGGCCGGCGGCAACCCGAGTGGCGCCCACCGCCACCGCCGAGTTCGCGCCTTCGGCCGCTGGCGGAAGCGCATCTTCGCCGCTGCGCTGGTCGCCACCACCTCCGCCTTCCTCCTCACCTTTTCCGTCTCGTATCGCGCCACCATCCGCCTCCTCTTCCCTCCCTTCACCGACGAAACCTCCGACTCCGAAGCCTCCCTCGCTATCGTGGAAGACGTCGTTGCCTCAGCGGCAAATCACAGTTTTCCTCTCCCTCCGTGGTCGCCTACTCCTGTCAATACATTCCCGCGACCTTCTTTTGGCGTCGTCTTGCCGGAGTCGAAAAATTCGACCTATAAGCCGTCGCCGTCGAACGAACACCCTCCTCCACCTCCACCACCGCCACCACCACCTCCACCTCCTCCTCCTCCACCGGCGCATAATTCAGAGTCTAGAAGCGTAAAAGAGGGCATGAAAGGCTCAAATGTCCGACCTACACGACGAGAGGTAGCCGTCACTTTTGATTCTTATGCAAAAATGTTGGTGTTGTTTCTTTTTGAAAGGAACATGTTTGGTTCATGATTTCTCTGTAGATAGCTTACTGGAGGATGTCGCCTGATGAGGCCCTCAAGTATGCCAAGAGTGAAATTAACAATGCGCCCTTGGTTTCTGATGACCCTGATTTGTATGCTCCATTGTTCCACAACGTTTCAGTTTTCAAGAGGTCGGTATATCACTGTATATAGAGAGAAAGAATGTAGTTTTTGTATATCTCTGTGCATCAACATCTGTTCATATCCATGCGGCAACAAATCGTATCGCAAACCTTGCTATAAACAAAATTGTGGTTGTTTCAGCATGTTTCCAAATTCAGGAGTAAACTTGGTACAAATATCATATGTTTTCTCTGTTTACCTTAACCCTTCAAATATTTAGTCAAGCTTGCCATGACTTTTGAAACATCGATGGCCTCATTTGATACTGAGAGTTAGAAAGAGTTAGAACCAAAAAAAAGTAATAATGATGAGAATCATGATGGTTCCGATCAATGCTCATATTTTTCGTCAATTCGAAAATCAAAGTTCTTGCTTCTAACGAAAACTCGATTGGTTCTTGTTGAATGCAGAACCAAATTAATTTTTTTTTACTTTTTTCGTCTTTTGCATAGGCCTATATCTTTATTATTTTAGTATTAATATATAGTTATATTGTTTATTATATATTAGTAAATAATAATAATAATATATTTTACACTAATTATGTTTATTACATTACGTTTTAAATAATAGTAAATTATTATAATTATAAAAATTATTCTTTAATATTAATATATGCTTAACCTTCATTCATATTTTCTAATAAATTAATATCATAATTAACTCACTTAATTAAGTTATTTTTTACATTTAATTAAGTGATTAATTAATGCTCACTTTCGATTTTAAATTTATTATTTTACGTTGCTATTTTTTTAACTTTTCTTTTATATCATTTTATTTTTTGGTGTTAATTTTAATTAACTCAATTAATATAACATTAATATTTTAATTTAATTAAGCTATTATGAAATATTTTTTGTTGTTTTCAAATTTAGTACATGAGATAAGAAAATTTAATCTCGTTAAAAAATATTACTAATTAAATTTTATAAATAACATTAATTTAGTATTATTTTACAAATTTGTTTCGAATATCTTCGTATTCTATATTAATATTTTTTAAATAATAATATATTATTATTATAATCTTTTTAGGAAATAAAATTATTTTTTCTCATTTAATCAAATAAAATATTTTTTAATTCTAAATTTTCATCCAAACACTCATCGAACTAAAACATCTAATCAACTTTTTAATTCTTCATCATTACACTTTTTCATCCAAACACTACATCAGAATTTATATGTTTAATCGATTAGTTCTCGAGAACTACAAGGAACTTAAATTCCTGCATCCAAACGGGCACCTGTACGAACATCTTGATACCCAAATAAAAATTCAGGGTGTAATTTGCTCTTAAAGGAGTTACCTTTCAGTTTAGAAAAAAAACTTGTCTATGTATATCTTGATACCCAAGGAACATTTTCGCATTAGTTGTTTGAATGACTAGGTTATTAGTTTCCATTACTTGGATAACTTGTCTATATATATTGTGTTTCTTTGTCAATGTTTACTACTAGACATATTATTTGTTTCATAACTACTGTAAAATTCTGTCAGGAATTTTGTTATTGTTCACCTTAAATATGATACTTTACAGCAGCCTGCTTATGTACGACATGAAAAGCTTCCTTTTGTTCAGAAAAAAACTTTCCTGAATTACTTCTATTTTGGCACTCTTGACTGAATTAATATAATTGTATGGTTCCAGGAGCTACGAATTGATGGAAAAGATTCTTAAAGTGTATATTTATCAGGATGGGAAACCTCCAATTTTTCACACACCTGAACTTCAAGGTATTTATGCATCTGAAGGATGGTTTATGAAATTGATGGAAGCCAATAGGTGGTTTGTTGTCAAGGATCCAAGTAAAGCTCATCTATTTTACTTGCCATATAGCGCTCGCAAGCTACAACTTGCTCTTTATGTTCCAAATTCACATAATTTGAGGCCTTTATCGCTCTTCCTGAGGGATCATGTGAACATGATTTCTGAAAAGTATCCTTTCTGGAACCGGACCAAAGGAGCAGATCACTTTCTCGTTGCCTGTCATGACTGGGTAAGTATATACTGCATGTTTGTCTGTCCAAGATTCCATCCTAAAGTATTCTATCATGAGTCCTGAGACTACAGAATTGATGCCTCTTTGTAATTTAAAATCGATGCAATTTCTGACTTAGGCTTATGCATAAATCATAGTCTATATTGTGTTGAAATTGTAATATCATGTTCCCAATGTGCCTTCTTGATGATACTATATATAAATAGGACTCCATACTTTGAATTTTCCTTCTAGCATAACTGCAGACTATTTTTGAGATATCTTATCATTTTCATTTGGGAAATATTGTCAATGTTTGAGGTCGTATGTGTCTTTTCACCATCAGAATAGTTATCACACAACTCACAAGATCATTTTACATTATGCATTCCGATGATTATTTCAGATTCTATGTTCATTTTTCAAATGATCTATTGCCATCTTTGCATATTTGGATTTTAAATTTTTTGAAGCGACTTAGATAAACAGACACAATTTGACAAAAAAATCCATATAGTAGCCAAATAATTGTGTACTATGTAGCAAAAAAACTTGCTGTTGCTATACATTTTTCATTCCTTTTCAAAGAAAATGTAGAATTTGTGTTTAGACATGTTGTGATTTAGTTTCTTAAGAAACATGTCATAATTTAGGTGGAGTTAGCTCATCTATTAAATGTTTTTTTTCTTCAAAATCTACTGAAACTTCTTTATAAAAATATTTCCATCCTTGTTTATCATATTTCTACTTAGATGCATGTAACCAGGCTGCTTGATTAAACATAGGCTTTTATCTCCTCTCTTTTGACAGTTGTATCATAAAAGCTAATGCATTTTTCTTTGTTGAGTTTTCTTTAGGGACCTTATACCACTACTGCACATGAAGAACTATGCAAAAATTCAATTAAAGCTTTATGTAACGCTGATACCTCAGAAGGAATATTTGTCCGTGGCAAAGATGTATCCCTTCCTGAAACCACTATTAGAACACCAAAGAGACCACTCAAATATGTAGGTGGGCTTCGAGTTTCCCAACGACCTATTTTAGCCTTTTTTGCCGGAAACATGCATGGAAGAGTGAGACCCATCCTTCTAAAGTATTGGGGTGATAAAGATGATGATATGAAAATATATGGCCCCCTGCCTAATCGAGTTTCCAGACGTATGTCTTATATTCAGCACATGAAGTCTAGCAAGTTTTGCATCTGTCCAATGGGATATGAAGTAAACAGCCCGAGAATTATGGAGGCTATCTATTATGAGTGTGTTCCTGTAATTATAGCTGACAATTTTGTTCTTCCCTTTGAAGAAGTGTTGGATTGGAGTGCTTTTTCAGTGGTCATAGCTGAGAAGGATATACCTAATTTGAAGAACATCCTTTTAGGGATTTCCTTGAGGAGATATTTGAGAATGCACACATGTGTGCAGATGTTGCAGAAACACTTTTTATGGCATTATAAACCATTGAAGTATGATATATTCCACATGATTCTGCACTCTATTTGGTTTAGTAGGCTTAACCAGATTGAGCTTCAGTAACAATAGCATTGTTGTGGCAAAATGTTGGACATGCCATGGACTTTTATACAAATGTGTACAAGATACAAGATCTGGCCTGGTCATCATATGCAATACCTGTTGGTGAACCAAATATGAATAGTTCATGCCAGATGAATTATCTCAAGTTTTTCTTCACTGCCTGGCTGCTTTCATCATCAAACAAATTTAAGGTATGAATCATTTTCTATGGACAGCACTTGAAATGAAGTTTGCATATCAGAGCAAGAAATTTCTCTTGCTTAACTTTTGATGGCCATGCTTTGATTCAGGCTTATGCATCATATTTGAATTACAAGGAAGTGTAGTGCAAAAAATACTCTTATACATTGGAATATTCAAGTCCAGTACATGTCCCTTGCATATCAGATAGACGACTTCCCTGAGTTTCTGTACATCATAAGTTTGAGTAGAGCAGGGATAAAGTTACAGAAAGCCCACAGAAAGAGTTCTTTTACTTTTGGCATTCAGTAGATATCTATAATTTTTCACTAGTATATCTGTAAATTAATTTCCAGCAATTTTTTCTTCTGTACAAAGTTGAAAAAGAGCAATAACTTATTCTTTTTATACACACATTATAACATTCCTCTTTGTTGAAGGTTCTTGTTTATCCTAAACATTCTGATTGAGCAAGGAAAATATCATTCATAAAAAGGTGCAACAGTTTTTAACAAAACACATGAAGGTAAAACTCTGTTAACATGATACCAGCCTTTAATACACAGGTGAAGATATACATCCACTCAGCTCTTAAGATCGTGAGGTTTGTATCCTCGTATTGCTTATGGAATTGGGTAGATTACTACCTTTCCAGTGGCTCGTCCAGTTTCAAGATAGGAGAAGGCCTCCTCTACTTGGGAGAAAGTGAACGGGCCCTTCGGATCGACAATAGGCTTAATTTGACCACTCTCTATGAAGGGATTCAGTTTTGTTAAAGCAGCTCCATCAGAGGTGACAACAAATCTGAAGCCTGGAGGAGTCACAGCACCAGTCAGCACAACAACACTGCCACCTTCTTTGACAACTTTTACTGCTTTATCACACTGGCCTGCATATAATTTAGCATCAGAATCACTGGAGCAGAAAAAATGTTATCAAAATGTAGCTTTCTGTTTCGGATTTACAGAGAGAAAAAATCACAATAGAAGGTACAAATACACGTAGTATAATGTTGTGGCAAACTTACAACAAAATCATCAGTTGATGCATTTAATAATGTCACACGATTAACTGACTTGGCTGGTAATTTTCGAAATAGTAGATTGAAAGATCTTAAGTAATGAGGAGAATGGAGTATCAGTGCAATAAACGTACCAATTGCATCATAAACCACATCAAACTTCTCAGGTAGTTCTTCAAAGTTTTCCTTGGTGTAATCAATTGCTAAATCGGCTCCAAGGCTCTTAAGGAATTCCAATTTCCCTGTGCTGGACGTAGCTGCCACTCTTGATGCCCCATATACCTGCTTTGCTATCTGCAAGGAAAATACAAATCTTATCATAAGAAGATTGGATAACCATTATGCCGCACAAGGGATTTGGCCTACAATGTGTGCAAATATCTTATTTCAAGCAGTGGCTCCAGCAAGTAGGGCTTATAAGTTATTAGAAGCGGTAAGATGTTATCTTTCATGAAATATAATAAAATGATAGGCAACCCAGTCAAACAAACGCTAAATAAAGAAATAGGTTGATACTAATAATTGATCATCAACAACTCCAATGAAGCATTGTCCGCATATCCGGGACAGTTGAAGTACTTCTGTTGATTCAAGTTAAGATTGACAAAAAGTTTAAAAAAAAGATAGAAGACAGAGACTTATAAACCATGAAGCAGCTAGTTAGTTAGTTAGTTAATGGAGATCTGTTCCTTATTTAGCTATGTTATTTCTGTCCTCCAAATTATCAGGATAATAGTATGAGTGGGCATCTTGCTGCTGTTTTATTAGCAGATAGTTTTTGCCAAGCACATTTAACTCATATTATGAATTTTTGTGACATGCCAAACCATGAGAAGTTTTGCATGGAGAAATTACTCTATGTAGCAGTAAATATACATAATAAGTGTATCAGGAGGACAAAAGCCTGATCAGTCTTGTGTTTAATTACTTCATCATGAGATATTGTAAGTCCAACATCCATTAACTAAGAGCAAATTCAAATCATCAACATCTAAAATTGCAATTTTTAGTCAAATATGATAAGAGAAGGGAATCTGTATAACAAAGCAAGATGAAGAGTTCCATGACTATGAGTTCATAAATCATTGATACGGACATAAGTGGGGCAACATTCATAAACATCCAAAATGATTTATATTGACTTAAAAGCTGAAGCACATTTAGCATCCTAATAAATAATTATGGAGCCTTAATGTTGCTAAATAATGCAGCAAGCACTAACAACTTAATAGTGGTAGTTATCTATATGAAAAAGGAGGAATTCTCGTGCAAATTAGGGTGGGGGGCGGGGGTGGGTGAAGAAATATGACCTGAATGACCAGAGAGCCAACTCCACCTGCACCATTCAATACAAGTATGGATTTTCCAGCAGAAAATCCAGCTCTTTCAAGGCCTTCGTTGGCTGTCTCGATTGCAAGAGGTAGAGCTGCAGCCTGTGCAAAATCTATGTTCTTGGGTTTTAGTGCCAACAATTTCTCTTCCACAGCAGTATATTCAGCTAGTGATCCAAACTGCTTCGGATTCTCCAAGGCTTTTTCGTTTATATCACCATATACTTCATCCCCTTCCTTCAGATTCTTGACTTGGCTTCCCACCTTGACGACTATACCAGCTACATCATAGCCTGGAACAGTCTGAAAGCGAAAATGACCAGGGGTTAAAGACATCTCATAGGAGAAAAATAATCAGCTGAATATCTTCATTGTTATAAATTTCTCTGTTCATAAAAAAAAGCTTATATTAATCAAATTAAGGGAAGCCTTACATTTTAAGAAACAACTGAGTCATGGAAGAAAGTTTCCTATCATAATGTATCATGAGCTTAATTCAAAGGAAATTGAAAATTGAAATAGAAAAAAAGGGTACGCAAAATAAATATCGAACTCAAGACCTCTTGATCTACAAATGAACTGTATGTATATGTCACTGCACCAAAATTGATAGTTTTTTACACTACCTCCAGCATCAATATAAAACCATTCTGCAGTCATATCTAGAGAACATAATGTCTAAGCAACGCATTCAGCTAATGACATCAGTGAAAACTGAATACCCTTCTGTTATTGCTGTATAGGAAGTAAAAAGTGCAGTCCATAGTTATGTTCACAACTTTCTGATCCAAGTTTGATTTCTTCTCTGTTGATTGGCAACGTTTCCAGGCTCAACTCTTAACAGATGCTCGATTACATTCTAAAGTATAGGCAAAACAAGAAACTTTGAATATTTCCAGTATGCACTCTGATTTGGCGTATTCTGTTAAGAATCATGCTCCATGTCCACAATATACAGCAGAATCGTTGCGTTACCATGATTTGCATTCTAAAGCCCATTAAAAACTAGACAGAGAAGTGAGAACTCACGGGGAGCGGGGAATCTGTGGCTTTAAACTTCCCTTGCCTTCTCTTGAAATCCACAGGATTGAGCGCCGCGGCCACGACCTTGACGAGGACTTGGTCTTCCTTCACCTCCGGGACGGAGACGGCCTCGCCATACCTCAAGACGCTCGTGGCCCCGTACTCGTCGTAAACCCAGGCCTTCATCTTCGACGGCACTTGGGAAACAGCTGGGATTGTCTCGGTGGAAGAGGACGCGGACTGAGAAGAGCTCGCGGACACTCTGAGGAGGACCCTCCGGCTGCTGCTTTTCCTCTCTCCGGTGGAGACAGCGGGAAGGGAGCGAGTGGTTGATCTGAGAGGAAGCCTTGGCTTGGAGGAGGAAAGGAGATGGGTGTTGAAGGCGGCGGCGGCGGTGGTGGTGGAGCTGAACAGGGCCTCCATTCCAACGGCTACTGTCAGCAACTTTATCTCATCCGGCGATATGGGGGAACGTGTGGGAACCAGATATATAGACAAGCCTACTTAATAAAATATCCCTCCAAATTTGCCTCTTGCCATTCATGCGGCAGAGGTTTGGAATTATTTGATGCATTTTTTTGATGTAAAGTTAGAACTCAATTGATTTTTGAGATTGTTAGTATTTGATTAATTCAATTTCGAAAGATATAATTAATTAGCGAAGTTATATTTTTAAAAGACGAAAATTAATAATTCTAAATTTAATATCTAGAGAAATCACTTTAATCAAGATTATTTGATGCATTTGATATGCAACATTTTAATCATCATCGCTTTTAACCTATATTCATTGTATAATTATTAATTAATCTAATTTAAGACACCAATAAAAAATATTTTTTTTTCTTATTTTAAATATAGATTTTATGACTTTTTAAGATTAATTCGTTATTAGCATTATGCATTCATCTTGAACCATTATTATCTAGCATAATAGCTCAATTATTTAGCTCGTAAAATTTTGGGATGCTTTTTCATGATCTTAAATGCATAGAGTTTAAGGTCATTCTTTTCTTTAATGATTTCGAAGAACTTGTGATTATTTTCTTAATAATAATTTGGAGGTTCAAATTCCTTTTCGGTAGCAAAATCTCGATTAATTTTGTTCAAATGATAAAGCGGCAAATTTACATTCGACCAATTGTATAATTAATTAATTACTTTGAATTGCAGAATTAGTTACTTGACACACAAAAAAACATGGGCAACATTCTTAGGTCCAAAAAAACATGGGCAACATTCTTAGGTCCATAAAGGTCATTAGTTGCACCATTTTGTCATTGTCATAGTTAACGGATGGATGCTCCTCGTCTCACACCATCAATTGAATCAAATTTCCAATGAGCTATGAGAACATTGAACGGTGGTAGTTCGGCACGAATCTAGTGATAAATAAAGTTAAGATAAAGACCTCGAAGGTTCTAGCATCAAACACTCAAATCCAACCAGAAGTTCGAAAAAAAGGAGTATCCTAATCTTGCCAACGCTGTCCAAATTAATGGACACCACAAAAAAGCCACAATGCATCCATGTTCTCTAACGAGAACCAATGAAAAATAAAACTTTATTAGAGCAGTTTTATATCGACCTTGCAACGTTTATCTCAATTTACACCAATCCATATGTCAATGCATTGTCATA
This sequence comes from Pontederia paniculata, assembly GCA_001647135.1. Lineage (NCBI taxonomy): Eukaryota > Viridiplantae > Streptophyta > Magnoliopsida > Commelinales > Pontederiaceae > Pontederia > Pontederia paniculata. Next base: position 11,249 of record LTAE01005416.1, read on the forward strand.
GAACTTACTTATGTTCAACCTGGAGAAGTTGGTATAAATATTCTTCGGAGTATTAAAATGTTGAACAAGAGTTTGAAAATCCCTGTTCTACTAAAAATGCAGCCAGATGGATAATACATATACATACGAGAAATTTACACATGGCACCGTATTATTTGCGGATCAAGTGATCAGTCTGAAGAGATTGTAAGCAGATATAACTGAGCTGAGCGCAAGGGCCATGAAGGCGAGGAACGACATGGCTATAGAGGCACTGGCCATGCGCGTGAAATCATCACCTCCAAACCTGGTAACCCAGATATCATTGATGGAAGCTGCTGAAGAAGACGCCGACATTACAAGGTATGCCAATATCTGCAGCCAGAAAAAAAAAATTGAAAAAAAAACCTCAACAATGTGCATGGTTGCAGAAGTCTAATGGAAGTTTTCACCTTCTGTATAATGCCAAATACATCAGTATATGAACACTGAAATGTCATGCATGTATCAAATAAGGTTTGGGCTTTACATATGCAGTCACTACAAGCTAGTACAAAATAGCTCACAACAGCTTTGTTCGAACTAATGTCAAGGTAATTAGCCAAAGATCTTTATTTAGTTACTTCTTAATTGAATGAAAGTAAAAGCTTAGAGGTATGAAGGGGAGTAGGGAGGACATTCTATTTCTGATGTAGAACACGTGTCAATTTGATGATAATGCAACATTATAAAACTCACTATATCCATTCGAACATTATAAAACTCACTATATCCATTCGAACTAATTCCACAGTCTAATATAACAAACAAGGACACAATAAATGTTATCGTCGAGTTAATGAAAGGGTGCCCTTAATGTCACTCCCAAATTCTTAATGTCACTCTTTTTTATCAATTTTATCCTTATTGATTCTATATTATTAGACAACTTTATTAACTTTTCATAAAGTTAGCACATTCCCAAGAAAGTTAATAATATAATAGATTCTTTAATACTAATCAGATTTTTTATTACTATTTATTTACTTCACTATGATTAATTCTTATATATATTATTTATATAATTTCTTAGCAATATATTATAATATTTTTCCTATTAATACCACACATTTTTTTATGGAAAAATATATCATTTTATTACTATTTATTTATGTTTATTACACCTATGTTTATAATATATTATTTATATGAGTGATATTTAATGTGATTTAGATTATTTTTTTATAAATAAATCTCGTGTTTATCACTAAATTTACTATAGATATCAAATTTTAGATATCCTAAAAAGTAACGCAAGTAAGTGAATATATTTTGATTAGTATATGTGTGTAAGATTTTTCAAAAAAAATAAAATATAAGATGCAAAAGAAATTATTGAGAAGATATAATGTATGAATAATAAATATTTACATTTTATATGATAAAAAAAGTAATGTATTTCTAACAAAAAAATTACATTACGCGTTCGTAAAAAACGTATGATATTAACAAAAAAGATATTATAATATATGACTTAGAAAATATATAAATAATATAATATAATAATAAATATTGAGTTGTAATGAAGTAAGTAAATAATAATAATTTTTTGATAAAAAATCTGGTTAATATTAGAGGGATAAAATATTAATCTATATGGTTGACTTTATTGGAAATTGATAACTTCTAAGGATTAGTTAAGTTATTTATTAGTATAATAAAAAAGGATAAAGATGGATAAAAAAAAGTGACATTAAAATTTTAGGAGTGGCAATAATGGCACCGTCAGATTACGATCATAATCACTCACTGTTTAATTAATACACAATTTTGAATCCTCGAATGTAGAGCAGAGAGCTTTATATTCCTATTTTCCTCAAAACTATAACCATGTTTGGCATACCAATTTTAGCATTTATTGACATCTATCGACAAGTAAGAAAAAAAGAGAGATCATGGAGAATGATCCACAGGAGGTAGAAGTCCCCAGACATGAGTACCTCATGGATATGTTGACTCGGCCTTCAGGCTTTGGAACAACTCTCAAACACAGAGGACCAGTTTAACATACACACACAGAACTGAGACTTTTAATTGCTTCCATATTATGTAAATTTTAGTTTCCCTACTACTGAAATTTAAATATACTTAGTTGTTATTTTCTCTTCTTCCTAGAATAATAATTTACAATTTCTTGACACAAGTCTCGAAAAATAAATCTAAAACGAAGGGTTTGTTAAGTTTTATTTGGCATTTTACAGAAAATTATATATTTTTTCATCACAAAAATAAATTTTGATTAAATAGTCATAAAAGAATACCTGATCCATGAAGAGATCAAAGTAGTAACGCATCGCAGGGTTCATCATCTGCTTCTTAGAAATCATGCGGGGTACCATCGCGCACACTTGTGACACCGAGTAAACGAACCCAATCACATTGATCCCTACCAAAAACCTACACAGCATTCGCCACCGTACATCATCAATCGGACGGTTGTAAAGAAACAAGTAAACAAAACATATCATATCGGGCAGATTGGTACCGGTACTGCTCGTAGCGGTCGTAGGAGTCGCCGTCCCATCCGTGGGTCTTATCGGCCGACATCACCGAGAACGCGATCAGGCAGAGAACCGCCGCCGAAACCCTAAGCCCGACCGCAGTCCTCGCCACCTTCCCCGACCGCACGCTCCGGGGAACCGCCGCCCCCCTCTCTCCCCTCCGCGCCGCGGCACCGCCGCCGCCCCCGATGACTCCCCG
>LTAE01005416.1:14244-42819 GCA_001647135.1 Pontederia paniculata
GCCGGCGGGGAGGACGCCGGCGAGATCGGGTTCTCCGGGTCGTGCGACGGCGATCGGCGATGCGAATTCATCGTTCCGCCACCACCGTCTTCTGTTCGGAGTGGTGAACTTGCTGGGGATTAAAAAAGTAGCGGGTGGAGGTCGTGGGGACCCATAGTAATGGAGGTTTTTATGAGGTGGCCACATCCGCCATGGCAAAAAGGAAAAAGCTCTCTTTTTTATGCTTTGGTCGGAAGCAATGGAGAGGAAAACTTGGGAACTTTTCTTGATCTCTTGGACTCACTGGTTCGAACATGCACGCAATTTATTTCTCTTCAATTTTGGACTGCAATTTTTGCAAGATACTACGAGCGACTGAGGAAGGCAATGGTGGTATGAGGAGTGAGAGTGGAGGAAGGGAGCCTGACGGAAAACTGTGTTGTAAGAAAGCTATTTGATGCCTTGTTCATCGTATGCTTGTTTCTTTTTGCGGACCACTCTTTTTTAAAGGCGACAAGAGAAGCATGGACCAACGGCGTCCCTTTAAGAAGTTAACAAGGCATTGTAGATTCAGGTACATCCAACTCCAAGAGCAAGATACGCGTACGTAGGTACATAACAGCAGCTACTGACAGTGCATGTAAATACTGTAACTGAAGCCTGGAAGGTGTCAAACAATTATTAACTCCACTACGTGCAAACTAGAATCCATAGGCTATAGTAGGGAATAAAATCATTCTAATACGAGAGTTGCTATATCCTCCTAAAAATTAACCTAACCTCTCGTAATGACATTGATAATAAATTTCTCATTTTTTAAAGGTCTTTTAATTATGTAAGTATTAAGAAAAAAAGTTTTAAGAGGATTTAGAATTTTTCTTCTAATATTCACACAATTTTTTTTGTAAAAGATATAATTAATCTCATTTTCGACTGAGTTGGTATAAGTGTTAGATTTGAGACGTTCCGATTTAAATTGGTAACTACATCGAAAAATATCGATTATTCTAAAAAAAATTCTTAGAGTTGTAAATACTCAAAAACTTATGTGACACACAAAAAATATTATACTTATAAAAAAATAAAAATATATTTGTTATTGTAAATTTAATAGACGAAAAAAATTAATATTAACAAATTAAATATTTTCATCGAAAATGTTTTTTAACAACATGCATGCAAAATCTTGTAAAAAGAATATAATCGAATATTCAATATTATGCTAGTACGATTAGCACATATTATTAAATAAAGTATAAAACTCATCGTGCAATGAAATTTAAGATCTATTAGTTCAAATGTCAAATGTTCAACAAAAGAATGATCTAAAAATTAAAGTATAAAAAGTAAGCTATAAAAGTGGGCCAAATAAATAGAACTAAATATATATAAGCTGAAAATAAGAAAAATTATGCATATTAAAATAGAATAATTAAATATTAATATTGAGTTAAGATTAATCAGATGTTTTATATTTTAATTCAATTATAATCCAAATTATATTGATTATTTTAGATCTTGATCCGACATAAATTCAATGGTAATCGAATCAGAAAAAATTTCGATAAATTAGGTCGATGCGGACCAACGCAACAAGGGCATACCCGCCCGTGTTCACCTCTAAAAAATAGATGTGGGATGTTTGTGTTTATCCTCCTAACTTCTAGCAATGACATGCTTCATATTTTATCAAATTGTTCTAAATAATTTGAGAATGTGAGTACTAAAAGAACTTTTAGACATAAAGTTTAAGAGGATTTAGATTTTTTTTTATTCTCTTCTATTTTTTACCTCGAGTTATTAGTGTCTGATTGATTTTTGTATCCAAATTAATTGATGTTTTATCTGGTAGGCCAAACATTTATGCAGTTGAGGTTGCTACTATTTTGATCTAAATTTTTATAAGTTTATGATTTTACGTATATAGGATCTTAGTAGGATGCGGGATCTTATTCAATTGTATATTATTTCATATAATTAATATGATAATTTAAATAATAAAGTAACAAAAATAATTTGAGTCAAATCTGATATATTTTATTGATTTTTTTGTTAATATATTTCGGCCTACTAATTAATCGAATTTGTGATATTAAAGTGTAATTTAAGAGTTGAATATGAGATTTTCTTTAAAACAATATATTTATCTTTTAAATTATATTATGACATCTTTTGATCCAAAGCTATATTCTTTTAGAAAAATGAATATGTAGCACAAAAAATAATGACGTTTTCTATACAAATGAATAATGTCTATTTTTTTTTAAAAAAATATCGTTACTTTTTGATGTGCTACAAGCACTATACTAAAAGTACGTTACACACTCTTGTTCCTTTTTTTTATCTTAAGATCCTTGTCATTGTAGTTTCTTGATCTTCACTGCAATTAAAGGCTTCAAATACTAGAGAGATCTTTACTATTATTTAATTATTGAGGGATCGCAAGCTAGTAGCTCTGAGTTCGAGCCTCATATTTTTTAATTTGGTCATGATTTACCTTTATCGTCGACTGTCCGAATACTGAATTAGTCGAGTGCTAGTAGCCTAGACACCTATGGGCTCTACCCATAGATTAAAAAAAAATTGTTGACAATAGGAAGCAGGAGCTTTATCTTTGCATCAATGCACTACAATAAGAGCAATTTCCAATGTTTAGCAACATAATATTTGCATCAACCCTCGAGCAATTTTCACCAATTATCTTTCTTCGTAGACTTTGCTATCGAGCAGGCTACATTACTAATCACTAATTGAGCTCGAGATATAAACAAGTTTTTGTTATCATCCTTCATCTTTACTTAAAAAGAAAATATATTTGTAACTCGAAATTGTTCAATTTTAGTTATTTAATCAATAGATTATACGAATAAATAAAAATTGAATTAAATAAAAAAAGAATGGTTTTACATATCTATTTTTCATTATTTAAAATGTCTTTCCAATGTTATACGCTTTTTGGTATCTATGTCTGCATTTAGACTCGGTTTAGATTTCTTCCCTAATATTTAATAATTAGAAAACAGTCAGTCAAACAGAAAAAAATAAGCTGATTTAAGAAAAATAAATTACACTTTTCAAAATATAAATTAAATTTTCTCTCACTAAGGGTCTGTTTGGTTCAACACTTATGAAAGGAAAGGGAAGAGAATGGAGGGGACGGAAAACTAGGAGAAAGAAATGGAAGAGAATGGAGGTGAAACAATTAACCTTGTTTGGATGATATAACTAAAGGAAAGGAAAGAGAATTATAATTTTTTTTAGACGAATATATCTTAATATGTGTGTTTATAAATTTGAATTACATAAGGATAAAATTGGAAGTGTAGTTTAAATATTTCTTTCTCCTCATTTCCACCCCAATTTGGGGTTGAAAGAAAAATGAACATTTGGAGGGGAATGGAGGTAAATGGAGGAGACATTCCTCTCCATTCCCCTCGGTTAAAAATACAACCAAACGAAGTTAATCGATTAACCTCCTTTCCCTTCCCTTACTTTACCCTCCTTTTATCTCTAACCAAACAGGCCCTAAATATTCTCTTTTATATGCCAAGGCAAATTTTCTCATATATTTCAAATAATTGTAAAAGATAAATTACTTTTTTTTTAATTTAACAAATGTACTGTTAATCTTTTTAGTGAAATCTAATTTGAGCAAATTAATTCTATTTTTCAAAAGTCATCTATTTGAACTACTAAAGTCTAGATTTTCTCAATTCCATTTTTTCGTGTTAAATTTTGCAAAGGTTGTAAAAATTTTTATCGCTATTAAAAGTCATATATATATATAAATAGAGATAAATGGTGGTGTAAATTCAATTGGTGTAAACCTGTGTAAACTCATACCATTTGGGTAAAAAAAATTATTTGGCGGGAAAATTTGGAGGGGGAATTTCAAATTTTTTACCCAAATGGTATGGGTTTACACAGGTTTACATCATTTGGGTTTACACCACCATTTATCCCATATTATATATATATATATATATATATATATCCCATATTANTATATATATATATATATTAAAGCTAACATCTTTGCCGTCCGATTTTTCATCCAACGACTTAGAACTAATGTTAACTTCGTACTAAAGACGCATCCTCTTTGCCTCGTCGGCGAAGGAACAAAAAGGCGGCGGGCGGCCTCGACTTTTCCCTTCCCTGCTGCTCGCCGGAGCATCTCCTCCCCGGTTACCGCCCGCCGTGACGTCCCGGCCGTGGGCTCTGGCTCACCGATATCGACCCTCGCCTCTCCGCAATCACACCTGTTGTCGTTAACTTCCCCATTTCCTCCCGCGCATCAGGTGCTTCCTCTTCCGCCTTCTCTGCCGCCGATCTCGTCTTCCGACATCGGAAAGCTTCACATCGATTTCGGCTTCTCCATATCTTCGAACGGGTGAGTGCAGGGTGCTCTAATTAGTTCTGTGTTGTGTACGAGCAGGGAATGCATTTGATTGCGGAAGTTGGTACTTATAACTGGTTATGGCCTGTTCTTCGCTGTGTTCCCGGTTTATGTTTCATAGGAAGTTACCATTTGATTCCGTTGCACTTATTTTGTGGGCAAAATGCTATTCGCAGGTCCAACGGAAGTAACTTGACATGATATGATTTGATTTTTAGTATACAAATTGTGCATGAATCGTTCTTTCATTTGGGTTATAGAGACATCCATGACGTGTGTGTTAGAAATTCACAGAAAAAAAGAGGATAGTCGTGAGATTAATGTGGTAGTGGCACATGACAATCTTCGTTTTCCGTCTCTCCCTTTAGCAAACGAATTAAAAGGTTGGAGCCATTCATTGGTTGACAAAATCACCTAGCTGATAAATTATGATCGTTGCCCATGCGTTAAGGTTCGATCAATGGCAGTCTTTCTTCCGTGTGCGATCTGGCACTTTCATTATAAGGATTTTAACATTGGATAAGATAATCAATCATCCCAATGTTATGCAGCTTAATGTGTAGTTGAAGGAATCTTGTATGGTCCATTTAGATTTTCCCATCTAAACCCTCTCACGTCTAACAATTATATCATGTTCAAATTCCCTCTCGTTTTTTTCTGAGAGAGAAAACTTTCTCTTCTTGTTAGGAATCAGCCTAATGTACTTTGTCGAGACAGAGAAGCACTATGGCAGTATGAAAAATTGATAAGGTGAGTAATTTGGGTCTGAATATTAAATGATGTTCAATAAGATGACTTGTATCAAGATTTGGTAAACGGCATAAAAACTACATTGTCTTTGTAACATCAGTTGACTATGAACGATGACATCATTAGGACTGAACTCTTATGATTAGAGCCTCGAGTTTGTAAGTCGCTGATTGTTAGTTGCATCCAAACTTTATTAATTTTTTTTTGTCATCAAAGAGACAATGATAGACAATAATGTTGTACTTGATTTATCTTTAACGACAGATCTTGAACTTAGTTACTTCTTTAAACTTGAGAATTGATGGACATAAGGAGCTTGACTTTGATTTCTCATAATTCTTTCTATTGCTCTAGGTATGAGACCCTTGGAATATCTTATGTCTTTTGAACTGTCAAAACTCTTGTGGCTGATATCTTTCATTTCAAATGTTCTATTCATCTAATACTGTCAAAATCGCGAGCTAGTGTAAAGATTTTCATCCATGTGATATTATGCATCATGGTTAGGTGTCCTACAACAGAGATGGTTCCTCATTCTACTTAAGCTTCAAATATGTTGTTAGAGTAGTAACTTCTAATTTATCATTAGGTCCATGAAATGACCAGAATTGGTCTTGGCTTGTATTGAAATCCTTTTAGGCTAAATAAAATCTCATATTTTAGGTAGCTATGAAGTAGAGGTGGATGACTTCTGGGGTAAAAAGGAAAATATTAGTCAGTGTTTCGGTAGTCATTGGGATGAGCGGACTCGAATTCACATTACTTTTTTTAAGCATTTGTAATTATTTATGATTTCAGTAGTACCATGTTTACTATAATGTTATGATTATAATGGAATTCTGATTGCTTTCCATCAAAGCGTGAAATATCTTTCAGACCCCTCAACAGAAAGAAATACCTCTTAAAAAATTCTTGGATGAATGATCTTGTGCATTTAAATAAACCAAAAAAAGTGTGATTCTGATTTTACATATTGTAAAATGTTTATTTGTAAGAAAGATTCCAATTGTTGCAGTGATATTTATAGTGCTCTATTTTGAGATGTGATACTATAAAGGTGTTTCCATTGTGAAGCTAATGTTCTTGGTGCATTTTCTGAAAGGAAAATTATAAATCCTCCTAAAACTTCCTCCTAACACTCACATAATTGAAATGCCCTAAAAGTTGCAAAGGTACTGCCCATGGCATTTGTGAGATGTTAGGAGGATTTTTAGGAGGATTATTAGGAGGATGTAGCACCCCTCCTTTTGAAATGTCTATTGAAGTTTATATTTTATTTCCAGTTTGTTATTAAAGAGACTCATGAATAAAAAAGAGGATGTACAGTGTAAATGGACTAAATCAGTAGGACTTTGCATTAGTGTTTGTGCTCACAAAAAAAGTATCTGTGTTCTAGTGGCTTCTGATGTTAGTAAGGTTGCATTCAGATTCTCAGAAAAAGAAGTCTTGGTTCTTGATGAGAGCATCTCATCAAGCCTTGTACTGCAGACAAAAAAGTGTGGTGCTGAAATTCTCAAATTATGTTTTCATTGATCCATTTAGTCTTTTATAAGATGTGATTTTGTTTTGTTCAATTCTAATGCCTTACTAGAGCTTTAAGACATGCTTCTACCAGTTATAATATGATCGTTCCACCATTCCTTCGAAAGACCAAATAAGAAACATAAAACAATATGTAGTGCATTAAACCAGACAACATATTTTACTGGTGTACTTAAAACATATATGTTTGGCTCGCGTCAGTCAGATATATCTCATCTTGAATCATCTTACTTTGTGATTTTTTTCCTTTCACATTGCTAGAGTTGACTGATTATCACTTTGTTAGTCATCATTGTACCCTTCAAAAGAAATTCTCTTACTATCATTAACGTGATAATTGTTTTCCTTAAATTTTCTTTTTCTCTTTTAGGAAGAAAAATGAAGGTTAAAATACTTAAGTGGCATGCCGTGGCTTCTTGGACATGGGATGCGCAAGATGAAACTTGTGGAATCTGCAGAATGGCATTTGATGGTTGTTGCCCCGACTGCAAATTTCCTGGTGATGATTGCGCACTAATATGGGGCGCCTGCAACCATGCATTCCATCTTCACTGCATATTGAAATGGATCAACTCACAGACACAAGAGCCTCACTGCCCCATGTGTCGTAGAGAGTGGCAATTTAAGGGCTGAAGTAGTGCATGAATTCCTTGAATCGATTGCTATCAGTGACTGATATTCTGGAATGTCTCTAGTGTTTGATTCTGTAAGCGCTTCTTTTATATGCTGTTCGTTAGCGGTGGTGTCACGTTTTGGCTACTTACGTAGGAACCTATTCTTATCCTTTTCTAATATCATTTAGCTCCAACTTCCAAGTTCCATGTGTTCTATGTGATATCAGTGATGCAAAGTGGGATTCTACACTGATGCTACTTTGAAGCAGTTGTTGTATGGAGTAGCACCCTGGTACTTCTTGTAAAGGTAAAAAATTATGTGAATGAAATTGATGTTTCTATCGGTTAAACGTTTAAGATTGTTGGTATCATTTAATTCAAAGAGCTTAAATTTAAATTTCAATGTTATTCGTATTAAAAATTATTATTTTTTTTAGTTTCTCAATTTTGATCATCAAAGTTCAACATATTTTAGGATTTTTGATAGGACATTTAATTTAACAATACTAAACTATAGCAATTTATTTATTATTTTTTATTAGCCCATGATTTCTCTTTATAATAAAAAAAATTAACAAGCCTCTTCTTATGCTTATTAACAAAGCATCCTTCGTTACATTCAATGTTTGATTCAATCATTATTGAATTTATTTTATTGATTGAATAGTGAGTTTGATCAAGATAATAATTATCGGATTATTAGATGACCATCAACAATTTTTTTTGACTTATTTCATTAATTTTATGATAGTGATTTCTTTGGTCTTATGCACTTCTCGCATTATCGATTAGCCCAATAAATATATATTAGTAAAATTAGATAAATAATTTGGTTACCATATTAATTTTATGATAGTGGTTTCTTTGGTCTTATGCACTTTTTGCAATATCGATTAGCCCAATAAATATATATTAGTAAAATTAGATAAATAATTTGGTTACCTTGCAACACCAGCTTAAATATATATTAATAAACTTAAATAAAAATATAAATATAAAGATGTTATTCTTATTATTAGTTTGAATTTTTAGTATTATCGATAGTACATTTAATTTAACAATAATATCATAATAAAAAAATTTAAATTCAAATTTAGATATTGCTCATATTAGGAAAATTATTTTTTAATTATTAAAGGCAGAATACTAAAAATATAAATATAAATACACTATTCTTTTTATCAGCTAAATTTTTAGGACTAATGCTAGCACATTTAACTAATATATATTTTTCTAATTAGGAATAATGTGACCACAAGCTTTCAAATTCATCTCAAATTTAACTTCTATTAATATATTGTATTAAAGCGCTTTGCAGAATAAGTATTGGCTAATCTTTTTCAAATATATTTGCGCGTTGCATTTGAAAAATAATATTTAAGCTATTTTATTAGTAAAATATTCGATTTTGATGACGTTAATTTTCCATGTCGCTAATATATTAACAAAAATATATATCAATATCATAATTCTACTCTGATAAGTAATTAACCAATCATATACTTTTCATTTTCTAGTAAGTGCGACATGACAAATCTAAATAAACAAGAACATACTATTTTATTACATCAATAAATTTAAATATTTTATCAATATAATTAGGATTGAGATGATGGATAAATAATTCCTTCATATTTAAGCACGTCTCAAGCCATTGTAACATGATTTATGACTCGATGCTTATTTTTTGAATAGTATGATCATCATACGGTGAAAAATGAAATAAATTTAGGAGGCGTTTCTGTAGAGATAATCTTTTCACATTGCTGATAATGTTATATTAAATTATCTGGGCCCACCACATTGCCTCGTTCACTTATTTTAATTTTGTAGGTAATCTATGTTGATAGGCAATGCAGATTGCTTGTGAAGTTGCAATCCGGATTGCCCATGGGAGAGAGGGCAATCCAGATTGTCACTCAAGTGTCAATCTCCTATAATTTTCTTTCCACATTCGTCATTTAGAATTTTATTTAAATAGATGATAAAAATAATCAAATTAAATTAATATAATATTTTATTAATTAGTATAATAATTATTAGTTACTATACTAATATTTTTATTTTTATCATTATCATTAAATAAATTATTATTATTATGTATACTAATTTTAACATTAATATTATTAATTAACTATAATAGATTATTAATATATTATAAATAATGAATAATCTATCATTAATTATTAAAATATAATAAACATTTAGAATAATTATTATTAATTTTCTATTATCAGTTATAGAAAATTATATATCACTTATATTTTTTTTTTATTTTAGGATATATGTTTGTGATTCAAGTTCAAATAATTAAATTAAATTTGTATAAATTTGTAAACATAACTATTTCATTAAAGGGTATTTTAGTAAAAAAAATATATTATTTATTAATTATTTTATATAAGAAATAAGATAATAAAGATTGCTAGACACATTACCTATACATACTAAACAAGGTAATGCACATTGCCGACAATTTAATAAGTGGCAATCTTTCTAATAGGAAATGTACATTGCTAGGTAATGTTCAATGACAATGCAGTGAACGCAACCTTAAATTTTTATTAATGAAATGACTTGATGGTAATATGTTCAAAATTAATAATAACTTGTTATCAAGGTTGTAAAGCTCGGTCCGAACATTGATCCGAAGAGACTCTCGGATCAAGTCGGATTGAATAACTCGGACGATCGAACCAATTAATAATAATTTAATATAAAATAATAAAATATATAAATTAAATATATGATAACCAATAAGTCCCATAATAATATTTTATAATCAGTTACAAATTCATATTATTCAAAGTTTACATCAAAATAGAATGTATTAACATAATAAAATAATTAATAATAAGATTTGTTGACATAAAAAAATTATAATACAATTTATAAATTAATTATTTTCTTCCTTGAAATATCAAACATTATTATTTTTTAATATTTTTATCACATAAATATAAATAAAAAATTTTTTTAGGATGATTTACATGATGACTGAGTCGACTAAACTCGTCGGATCGATCGATTAAACCCAAACTTTAACTAAATTTGATCAATTCAAAGTGGTTTAGCTTTAAGTTTGAATTTAAGTCGACCTATAGTCCAAATTTGATCTCGGATTCGTCCAACCGGTCCGACTGACAAGATCGGTCTGAATTTTGCAACCGTGCTTGCTATACCTACGTTTTTTTCAGAATTTTTTTCCGTTTAAAAAGTAAAACACGTGACTCCATGCAACCATCACGTGATATTTTTATTTTTGTTCGTTTAATGAAGGATCTCGGCCCCAGGGTTTTGCGCCTCATTCCCTCACACGGCCAGAGACCACTCGCGCAAACGCCGGTGCGTCTCCTTTGTCCTCTGAGCTATCGCTCTCCCCGACCGCCGTAGCCATCGTCGTCCGACGAAGGCCGCCATCCTCCTTTCTCTATCTTAGCATTACCTACAACAATGCACGCTCCGGTCCTCGTCCTCAGTAAGCATCCTATTTTACTTGCTCAAAATTCCAGTTTTTTTCTTCTACTTCATTGCGTCCCTTTGCCACAAAAATGTGTTTTTATTTGGAGATCTTGATCTGGTTTATGTTTGAATGATATAAAAGTTTGTAGCTTGATTTTATTTTTTTCCTAATCGAAGATATCTTGTTGATCTTAGCATCTTTCTGAAATGAACTCTATAACAGTAACAACTTATCCGAGACCTTAAACTCATATCTCCAGCACATGACAATGTTACTAGTCGCCTATAGCTTGAAGAGCTGTGATTTTTCTATTCATGCGTTTGAAGAGCTATGACAATGTTACTAATCGCCTATAGCTTGAATAGTAAAAACCATGATCCGAATCTGTGGCCGAAGGGGGAAACCATTATCCGAATTCCAATTTAGTTTCCGATATCTTTTAGGTTTATGCTTTCTGTGTAACACCAAAAGAAAAAGATGTAACAATGTTTGGAACATGTTGATGAGACACATTGTTGTTAGTCGAGCAAGATTTTATTGTTTTGGAGACTAGTTAGATGCTCATCAGATCACCATTTATTATAATATTCTGATGATCTGCACCAACTTCATTGAGCAGAAGATTCACTAAAGCGGGAATCTGGAACCAAAGTGCATCATGCCAATATCCAAGCTTCCAAGGTGAAGTGCTGTTCATTTCTTTCAAATTAATTTCATTTGAAAACAGTACACTTAACCTTTTGACTTTTGTTTATTACTAACTTCTGTCAGTTTCTAATTATAAGATCTTTAGTCATTTAGTTGGATGTGGAGTATCATTTCACTAATCATAAATTGTTGAAGAATGGTCATGAAAACACTAACAGTCACAGTGTAAAATGATTACATTGTCGTAGTGTCATATCAAAATAAAAAGGAAGAGGCTCATCTTGTCTATGCTCTCATATAATTAGTTTATAGTTTTTTATCTTTCCTTAAAAAAGAGCGTGATCTTGCAGTTACTTGATATTTGAATGATCAAGAACAAGATGAGCATCAAAGTTGCAAAATAATATATGCTATTAGGTGTTTACATATGAGAAATGTGGTGGAGTTGGCATCTCCTTTTTCTTAGGTTCAACAGAACACACTTGAAGATACACTTGTAACATCAGTCTTATTATTTCTTTCGCTTCTACCTGACATTGTTGATTATTGATTTCCAAAGAACACTGTCAGCTTCCTCAAGTTGTTCCCAATTTACCATTCTCTTCAGGCTGTAGCTGACATAATCCGTACTACTTTGGGTCCTAGATCTATGTTGAAGATGCTGCTTGATGCTGCAGGAGGTACATTTTTGAAATATTGATATTATATTTTCTCGAACCTTATGGTTACTTTTTCGATCATTTTTTCTCTTCAGTCGGAGAATTGTATATCACAATTTAATTTTGCATTTCTAGACAATTGTTAATGTATATCCAATCTATAAAAAGTAATATTTTCTGATGAAATTTGCATTAAATTTTGTTATTGTTTTCAACTAACAAATAAGTGATCTTATGTTACCTCACTATCAGATTGATTTACTTGTCAAGAAGGGTTTATCACATAATCTGACCATGTATTGAGGATACCTAGAATGGAGTCTCTCATGCTTTTTAGATGTTCCAAATTTTTGGAAAGAAAGTAATTAACCATTTCACTTTCTTTTGTTCTGTTTTCATTTACCTTTTAATTTATCTCTTTCCCCTGTTTTTTTGCTAACTTCTTGTTGGCATCAGGCATTGTGGTCACCAATGATGGAAATGCCATACTACGTGAGTTAGATCTTGCTCACCCAGCTGCCAAGGTATGATCTTTACCACACTCCATTTATTTGTATTCATTGTCTTTATCATTGTTCGTCAGTGAACTGAATCTCATATCACATGAATTTTGTGGTTCTTACAAAGTTTTGAGTTCTGCCGATACCATGGTTCACACTTGATTCTGTAGTATTCTTTGTGTTTGTAGTCAATGATTGAGCTGAGCCGAACACAAGATGAAGAAGTTGGAGACGGCACAACATCTGTCATTATTCTTGGTATGTTATTGGTTTTGTCTATCTGTGGCCTATGCTTGTTTGAATGGCATATACCCCATATGATAGAGACTAGCTTACGAAATAATTGAAGTTCAGTCAAATAGCTCTAATATCTTTGTAGGCAGCCATAAAAAAGTGGCCAGAGCATTGATTCTTGGTTACTTTACCTGTCAATTTTGTTTATGGCAGAAGCATAACGGTTTTATTTTTCATTAATATGGAATTAGTCGTATGTATCTTTTTTTAGAGGAGTTGTATGTATCTTTTTTTTTTCTGAAAAATCCTTTTAAATGGGCAACAATTGCTTTAGCTGGGGAGCTGCTACATGTTGCAGAAGCTTTTATTGAGAAAAACTATCATCCTACAGTTATATGTCGAGGTAATTTTCTAACCATCTACAGTAATCTTTCCTTTGAGGTTTTTCCAAATCCTAACTCTTTTATCTTTCTTCACAGCATATAACAAAGCCCTTGAGGATTCCATTGCTGTCTTAGACAAAATTGCAATGACCATAGATGTGAATGATCGTAAGTTCTATTGCTTGGAAGCTTAAGTCATGATACCACATTGCACTCTTTAGAATTTTTGGATGGGAAATGTATATATCATATATGTTTATGTAAATTTCTTTTTCTTGAACAAATTCTCCTTTTGACCTGAAAAGTTTTGTAAATCAGCTTTTATGTTTCAGCCATCAATTTATGGTTCCTTAATTTTTTTTCAGGTGCTACAATGTTGGGACTTGTGAAAAGTTGTATAGGTACAAAATTTACTAGCCAATATGGGGACTTAATTTCGGTGAGTATCCTATTGCGGTTCTGAAATTTGAAAACTTGTCATGCTTATGTAGACACTTTTCCTCCCTTGTATATAGTGGACAAAGATAATGCCAACACTGATACATTTTTTATTAAATAGTGTTTTATATTTGTTCAAGTCAAGAGGACTATTTTTTCTTTTGAGAAAACTATTTTGCAATTGCAATTTGGTTTATGTAAAATATGATAGTGACTCATGCTGCTGACCGCAAAAGTTTTTATCATAACAGTGAGTTTATTTCTGTTGGGATCTGCATTGTCTTTTGTCTTTATTTCTCCAGGATCTTGCCATTGATGCTACCACAATAGTTGGTGTAGATCTTGGCCAAGGTTTCCGTGAGGTTGATATCAAGAAGTACATAAAGGTTGAAAAGGTTCCTGGTGGTCAGTTGGAAGATTCTAAGGTTCTTAGAGGAGTAATGTTTAACAAAGATGTGGTTGCCCCAGGGAAAATGAGGAGGAAAATAGTGAACCCACGGATTATCCTCCTGGACTGCCCTCTCGAGTACAAGAAAGGAGAAAATCAAACTAATGCTGAATTAATGAAAGAAGAAGACTGGTATAGATTTGCATTTCGATTTTTTTCTTGTTTTAGGAGGAATCATTATTGCCTAATTTGTGATGGTTCAAGCAGCTAATCAGTTAAACAACCATTCACCATAGAAATATTATCTGAAATATGTCATATTAAATGTCCCCTTATAATTAGGTCATGCTTTCTTCATTTAACAAATTACAAGAATATTGTGAGCTTCATTTCATTTACCTAATAATTGACGAAGAAATTGTTGCAGTTTCATCCTATTTTTGGGTGTTTGGTTACCTAATTAAAACAAACTGGGTCCTCTAATTTGAGAATTACCTCTGTCAGTTGAATGGAAATTTCTGAACTCTGTTGTTTAATTTTTATAGTAGATAAGGGTTACTTTGTTAAAGAATGGTTCTCTCAACCAAGTAGGCCTTCTGTTTTCAATTTTATTATAAGGAATATTATTCAAAATATACACTTGTCAAAGAATTTACTTGCCACATTCTAGTAGCATTGTGCTTAGCCAGTTCCAGCATGGTATTGTAATGTGTGATTTCCATGCCATACCTGTCTTGAGTCCATGATTCCAGTTCTAGGCATATCTGCATGGGTTGGAATGATGAATGTAAAGGAGACATGCGTATCAACTAGGTGGAAATACCTTGTAACTGATAGCCTCTGGTTAACCTATGGGAACATGCACATTATGCAAGTTTCTGATATTAAAATTATAGCATGTCCTGCAGTTATTTAGCTTGTGTGAATTAGGCATCCTGCTCAAGTTGATTTTCTGGATACTGCAGTAATTATTTATCCTTGTTGCCAGGGAAGTTCTACTGAAAATGGAGGAGGAATATATACATAACATATGTATGCAAATTTTGAAGTTTGAGCCTGACTTGGTTATAACTGAGAAAGGTCTTAGTGATCTTGCATGTCATTACCTGAGCAAAGCTGGAGTGAGTGCTATCCGCAGATTAAGAAAGACTGACAACAATAGGATTTCAAAGGCTTGTGGAGCTGTCATTGTCAATAGACCAGAAGAACTGCAAGAATCTGATGTGGGAACTGGAGCAGGGCTTTTTGAGATTAAGAAGTTCGGAGATGAATTTTTTGCATTCATCGTCGAATGCAAAGATCCAAAAGCATGTACAGTTCTTCTGAGAGGTCCAAGTAAGGATCTGCTAAATGAAGTAGAAAGGAACTTACAGGTATAATTTATGCTTTACTGATCTATGACATATATAATTCACCAAGAACTAACACTGCATCCTCAGGATGCAATGTCTGTAGCACGGAATATTTTGAAAAACCCAAAGCTTCTTCCTGGTGGCGGTGCTACAGAGTTGACAGTATCAGCAGCGTTGAAGCAAAAAAGTTCATCTATTGAAGGAATTGAAAAGGTAAACTTGGATGACTACAGATTGCTTTATGCATCATTCTATCTTGAATTCTGTAAAAATTGGTTGCACCATCCATTTTGCAGCTAAGTTAGGTGATTTGATTATAATATTTTTTGTGACATGATCAGTGGCCCTATGAAGCAGCTGCAGTTGCCTTTGAGGCTATTCCGCGAACTTTGGCGCAAAATTGTGGAGTGAATGTCATTAGGATAATGACTGCTTTACAGGGAAAGGTAACACCATTTCCTTTACACTTAAAATAGAAGTTTATGGTCATGTGCGTTTACACTGCGTATTCCTAAATTTATGCTATATACAAGTTTATATGATTATTTGCAAGAACTATTGATCATGCTGGTTCTTATGCTACTGCGAGAGGTTTTGAATGTGATTTGCTTGTTCCAATCTTGAAGCATGCTAGTGGTGAGAATGCATGGGTTGGCATTGATGGAAATACTGGTGCAGTTGAAGACATGAAAGAGCGGAAGGTATTATTCTCTCTCTCTATCACGAAGTCAAATCATGACCCCTTTATACGCCTTACTGTTTCCATTGCACATTTACTTATTGTATGCTTTCAGATCTGGGACTCTTACAATGTCAAGGCTCAAACGTTCAAGACTGCTATTGAAGCAGCTTGCATGCTTTTGAGGATTGATGACATTGTGAGTGGAATCAAGAAGAAGCAAGCTCCTGGAGCTGGTCCAACGCCATCGAAGCCCAAGATAGAGGAAGAGGGCGATGCAGACAGTGAGCAGATTCTTCCAGAATAAACTTTTGGTTTCTGTGGCATTTAGTTCAGCAAATTTTTGTTTTTGGCTTCATTTCTACTGGGGCGTTAAAAAAAGGTACGATTGAGGCGACTTTGCTAAAAAGTTATGTTCCAGAGATGTTTGAATGCTGCGTCAACTTGCTGTTTCGTTAACGTAGACAATTGTCATTGTTTATTTTGGAATTAAATTTTCGGCTTGATGTCTTTATTTGAGCATTTAATTTTAGTTCGTGATCACAGCCACATTTTCAAAAAAGTGAAAGTATGTAGATTTTGGAAGATGAAATATTGAGTTTAAGATGATTTTGTGGTGGGTGGAGGAAAGAGTAAAAAATTAATCTTATTTGAATATAATTTTTTTATAGAGGAAAATAGAAAATAACTTCATTTTTTTTCTAACTAATTAAAAATTAACTTCTTTATTTTTCAAAGAGGAAGGGTACTCATAACTTTTTCGTCTATTAACCTTTTCTTCTTTTCTTCTCTTATTGTGTTTTGTTTAGGATGGACTTGTAGTGCCTACTTATTTTGAACGCTCTACTATTTATATTATTGTTTGATGTAAATTATAGCACGTTGATAATCCGTAATATTTTTTGCGACTTGAGGATCAAATCAAGGCACCGGAGTTACTGTTGGACTTGCTTGGAGGATGTTCGCTTTTGGTATAATGTAAAAGAGATTTTAATAGTAAATTATCATATTTAAAGTGCACAAGATTACTCAGCTTATGCATATTTTTTCAATCAAGTTACATAAATCACTATAGTTTACTATTAAAGTCACTAAATTTATTCTACCAATATTTGAGTCATTTGTTAAATGATCTAACCATGTTATAATGCATATGTTACACGAATCATGTGTGTTTGGTTTTATGCATTTGATTATAATTGAAATTTTAAGCACTCGAAATATGAACTCAGTAAATGATTTGATGTAAAATTGATTATAACAAGTAACTCCATTTATTGTATAGGAAATTATGTTGAAAATACAGACACAAATAAGTTCATCTACATCATAAAATAAAAGAAGAAAAACTAGAAAGATAGTTTTGAAGTTCACATAATTATTTATTTATTAATATATAATCATATTTTATTTTAACTAGACACTTATATCAAAATATTAATTTTAACCAAATAACATAATTTATTTTTCAAAATTTTATTTACCTATATTCAAATAAAAAAAAAGATCATAACTAAAATTTCAATTGTACTTAGTTACACTCTGAATTTATAATTACGATAAATCAAACTAACTCCTTCAACCTTGAAAAGATATTTTTTTTGCAAAGTTATATATACAATTTTAAATGCTAAATAACACACCATTATCCTAAAGTGTAATCTTAATGTTCTGAGCCAAAGCTAACCCGACTAGTTTGACCCGAGTTCGGATTGATCCAAAGGCGTCGCCATGGCACTTGACCTGCAGTTAGACCCGAGTTCGATCAGCCGCGCTCATATAATTAAATGTCTCCTTCACACGTCCGTTCACATCTCGAACGTTGAATCATATATACGCGTTCCATGATGGAGACGTAGCACGAGCCGCCTCTTTCTAAAGCCCCCAAACCTCTTCGGTGTCGTCTCTCCCGTCTCCGAGACGATCCAACACAGTTCTCTTCCGGTATGCCGTCGGAGCCCTAATTTTCCCAATTATCTGTGTATTCTTTCATTCGATCTGTACGTAATCGTGTGCGATCTGCGTTTCTGATGTGTTCTGCTCTTATTATACTTTTGCATTCGAATCACTTGATTTGGATTCCTCGGCTTCGCAGTTTTGCCATTGATCGCGAAGTATGTTGATTTGTTCTCCATTTTTTTTCTTCCTTTTCATTCATGTATAGTGCATTAGTGCCCAGAAGGCTCACAAAACGATTCATTTTGTAGAATTTTTGTTGCTATTATGACGATTTGTCGATTTTGAAGATGCTTATTTCTTCAAACCAAAATTTGATTTTTTTTTTGCTCTGATATCTTGCAACTGTTGTTGATATCTTTTTTAGATCTTGGAATTGTTTGTAGATAACAAAATATATTGAATTATGGAACTTTGCGGAAAGCACATTAATATGTTACAGTTCTTTTTGGCAAAACTTTTATCCTGTTCGATTTTAGACCCACAAACAGTTAGGTGTGATCTTGCAAAATGGCCGATGCAAAGACCGAGATGAGGAAGCCAGTTTTTACCAAGGTCGATCAGCTTAGGCCTGGCACTAGTGGCCATACTCTAATGGTGAAGGTGGTGGACTCGAAGATGGTCATGCAGAGGGGGCGCCCTGGGGGCCCTCAGATCCGTCAGATGAAAATTGCAGAGTGCTTGGTTGGCGATGAAACTGGAATGATAGTCTTTACTGCCAGGAATGAACAAGGTAGATGCCTTCATTTAGTGATTTAAAACATCAAAGTTCAATTGCCATAATTCTGGCGCTAGTATGCAGATTGTGCTTAGCCAAATTGTGTTCACATTTTCCGATCCCCCCTCTAGTTTCTTTTTTATTTCTCTTCCTACTGAGTCCAATTTACATAACTCTGCTCTAAATATATCATATCTAGGCATCTAGTTGATCACCGAATCAAAGTATTCAATTTTTTTTCTTTGGGTTTTGCGCTCTAGGGAAGCTTGCGAATAGAAAATTTGATGTTTAAGATAAACAATAATTGTAATCAATGCATTGTTTCAGGATGTTTAGCGGTGAATTATTGCATATAGTTTTAGGTGCATGGGAAAGCATATGTTTTATATGGTCAACATCCATACACTTGAAGTACATTTGTTTGCTGAAATTATGAACAAGAAATAGCAGATGTTATTTTTCTTGTTTCCTTTGTATCTGTATTCTCAATATTTTGCATAAACTAGCACTTGAAATTATTTTTCGTTCTTGGTTTGTATCATAAGGAAACAAGTGTAAGTAAGTGCATGATGAACCATGCTTTTAACTTGGAGAATATTTTGATGAGGGATCCAAATTGGAGATAGATTGATCAATAATAACAACTCAAGATAGTAATGGGCTTACCAAAATTATTCAAATAAATTTAGACATTTTTGGATCTTGAATATTTACCTTTTGAGTCTCAAGTATTAGGATGCAGATTCCATAAATTTCGGATCACCTGGAATCACAACACTAATCTGAATCACATATAAATTGAGTATTTAAATTGAGAACTAGGCTACACATGTACATTGAGATTAATCGTAATTTTTTATCATCTGAGATATGTTCTTCACTTCTTTTCCATATCTTTCTATAATTCTATTGGAGACTGTATTTACTCTTTACTTCCTCTTTTTTATGCTTTGATGTTTAGTTTTGTGAGTTTATATCATATCTCAATATTTTTTGCTGCTGTTTATTGTGCTTATACAAATCTTTGCATTCAATTTGTTAAAGTGAATTCCATTAGATGTTGTGCAATGAATCTTTCATCCTAGGAATCTATTTCTTTTTCCTTTCAAAAAGCGTCTAACTGATCTTTTCTCCGATATTTAAGCACATTTTCTTCTCCTTTCTTTGCACTGTCAATTTTTCATTTGTTTAGCTGGCTTTGGATCTAATTGTCTTTTTTTCATATTCCTAGTGGATTTGATGAAGGCAGGCACATTCATAGTTCTCAGAAATGCAAAAATTGATATGTTTAAGGGATCAATGAGGCTTGCTGTGGACAAATGGGGCCGTGTGGAAGTTGTCACCGATCCAACAAGTTTCGTGGTTAAGGAGGATAACAACCTTTCATTGATTGAATATGAACTGGTGACTGTCGTTGAAGAATAAATGAAAAATAGATGCCAAATGGTATTGTGCCTGAACGAGAAAATAAATGTTGAGTTATGATATCTTGGTCGTCAGAATTTCTCTGCTAAGGTTTCTATGGTGCCTGAAACTGCTAAAACAAAATCTATATAGCACAAAAGGCAGTTTCTTGGTGCAATCATGAGGGCTGTATCTGCAGACCTAGATTGTTAGGCATTAGATATAAAACAAGGCAGTGGGAGAACTCTTTGTTGCTAAGAGATGTTTACATATAATGTGACATTGTTCTTATTGTTCTATGTATAACATTAACTTGTCAGACGGTTTTACTTATTGCCTTCACTCGTATTTTGCCATGTGTTTATGTTCATTGTTGCATGAACGTTGCTACTTGTCTATTCAAGTTTCTGCTTATTGTTTGGAGATGTTGTACGATGGCCAGTTGTGGTAGATCTTTATATCTTCTGCTTGCATTACACATGATCTCGTGGGTATCTGAAGGACATCTGAGTTAGTGAAGATATTAAGAACCTGTTCTTGTTGTAATAATTCTACTTTTTAAGTACTATTTTAACGCGAAGGGTACAGAAGTCAATTGTACCCAGTTTCCTTTTTCTTTCCTGATACCTGAAATGAGTTTTAAGGTACAACATTAATCATCCATCTGACATTATGATCTCTTATCCTGGTACGTATTATTACAAAGTTCAAGGCTGTATTTGTTTTGCAGCTGAAAATGAGTGAGTATTATTTAATTTCCGGTGAAAGGAAAAGGAAGTTGCAGTATTCAACAAGGATGCCAATTTCAACTACATTGCCCAAAGGAGAAAAGTTTTTTGTGTATGATGCATCAAGAAGAGTGCTTTCTTGTCCTCCGTGGCTTTCAATGGATAATTTTTTCTGTTACCCCATTGAGATGTTTTTGCTCTTCTTGTAGAATGGAATTTGTGGATTAAACGAAATAAAAAATTTGAAGGTGTTAAAACTATTTGAAACGGTTGAGAAGACCCCTCAAACTCCTCATATCTCCACTAATTTTGTGGAATGGAGAGGGAACCTTATCCTCCTTTTAAATAACATTTCAAGATATGATCTAAATTCACATAATCAAGACATCAATTATTCTTTCATCTTTTAATTTATATTTCCCGTAAGATTTATGGTAAAAAAATAACTGGGAAACATAGCGGGAGTAATGTATTGAGTTTGAATTTACTAATTTTTATAATTTTTTTTATAAATTTAACATTATTAATTCGATGCTTTAAACAGATTTTATTATCTTAATCAACGTCCAAATTGGTTTGGTTTATATAATTTGGTTACTTTGATACGACCCCACCGACCAAACTCTTCACCGGCTCTACTCCAATCAAATCATAAGAAACTGGTGGAACTCGGACATCAATCCTATTCCTCAGGCCCATCAGACACGGAGACGTAACAAGTGAAACCGCAAAGAAGATGACGACGCATTCGACCCACTTCGATCTCGAGTCTTAACGCTCGTAAAATAAACCCGATCCCAAGGTCTCAATCCCCCTCCATGCTTCCCGGCGGGTCACGTACCACCTCCAAGCGCCATCGCCGCCGCCAGATCTAAGCCGACCGCCGCCGGCGAGGTACTCTGCACCTTCTCCGACGACGACGTCGACGACGAAAACGAAAGAAAAATCCGCCTTCCCGGCGGCCTCCCGCGGACGGTTATGCGTCTCCAGGCGGCCAAGGTCGACCTGCTCTCCCGTTGCCCCCATCAGACCGCCGCGGTCTCCTCGCTCCTCTTCGATCCCTCGTCGCGCTCCCTCGCCCTTATACTCTCCGACGCCTCCGCCCTCCTCTTCCCCTCCTTCTCGGCCTCACCCTCCGCGCCGCCGCCGCCGCCTCCCACCGTCGTCCCCCCTATCTCCACCGCCGCGTGCTTCCTCCGTCTCCTCCCCTCCGCACAAGTCTTTTTCCTCTCCGCTTCCCCCCTCGCGTCCGGCGCCTCGGTCCTACTCCGCGCATGGATTGCCCAGCCCATCCCTCGTTTCTCCCCCGCCAAGCTCAGCTTCAGGAATCAGCTCTGCCGATCCGCCGTCGCCCTTGACCTACCCCACGGGCTTTCGGTTCGACTTGCCTCGTCTGTGAACTTTTTCGTCGTCCATTCCCTCGTCGCCGGTCAGATCTGGGTTCTCGCGGCGAAGCCCGAAGGGGATGCTGAGGATGTGATCAACATTGTGAAGTGCGCGGTGGTGGAACTCACGTTGCCCGTCTACTCGGTCGCGATGTCCAATGGGTTTCTGCTGCTCGGGGAAGTGAATGGTGTTAGAGTGTTCCCGCTTCGGCCCCTGATTAAGGGCCGGAAATTTAAGAAAGGCGTCGCCTTTGTGACGATGAAGGCAAGCTCGGCTGTTTCGGAGGTTGATTTACACAGAAAGAAATTGCCCAACGGAGTGGCGGTTCATAATGTCCATGACGAAACCACTTTCGCAGTTAGTGAGTCTGGTGGTGATTCTAAAGGTTGCAGAGCTGAAGATGCGGCCAAAGAGAAGGCAGACGGATGTTCGCGTGAGTACTAACCTTATCTCCTCGGTTTATGGGATCTCAGTTTTGTTCCTGGTAAATGATTATTGCCAGATTGCCTCTAGCGTTTGAACGATTAGCAGATTTAACTTCCAGTGTTTTCTAGAGGGACAACCTCTTAATGTATGTTTTTTTGGTTGCTGACATGTTTGGAGTTTATTATGGTACAAATCATGAAGACCACTTTGATTTTCTTTCTTGACTAGATAATTGGTTGAAGTTAGTATATCAGAAAAAAAGTTTGATTATATTGGTGCCTGAACCTGGATGCTGACATAACAAAATGAATCATGCATTAGGCTTGCCCAAATGCCAGTTTATATTAGATGGTATGTGATTTCTACATTTGTGATTTGTTTTACATGTTTTATTCTGACATCTGATATTGGCAACTTATCTGTATGTACCAACTGTAGTGTTCTATATAGATATCATTAGACTTGTAGCCAATTTAAATATTCTTAATCTTTCCGCATATTCTCATGCATGGGACAATGGCAAACATGAAATGTTGGTTCTCTACAAGAAAAGAAATGCGACAAATTGTAATTGACACAAAGACCATTTAAAAAATTTGTGTGCCCCAGTCAAATCTGGAAATTAACTGTTCTAGTGTGCTCTAGTGTATGCAAGATAAAGAGGGCGAAGATACATATATGGTGGGAGTTTAGTAATGTATATTCAACTTGTTTTACCTTTTAAAATTGACTTCTCATCTTTCTCGTTAGAAGGTGTATTTCATAATTGTTCGTGAAGTTTACATTTCTTTACCTTATTGATATTATGTGATTTTCTGACTACCATTTCTGGCAACTGAATTTAATGAAAGCATGGGAGTGTATAGAAAGTTCCATCCCCGAGCTAGTCCTAATAATGGTGATTTTAATTCAGTTATGTTTTGTAGCTACTCCATTAGTTGAGCTTTGCGGAGAAGTTGAAAACTTAATTTTTAGTTTGATTGGAATCTATTGAACTACAAATCATGTTTATTGTGATAAATTTTTTGTGTAGGTCTTTCATTCTTTCCTATTATTTCTTGAAAAGTCATCCTTTCCTATTCTGGAGCTTCTTTCTACAATGTTAGTTTGAAATTTATTTATTTATTTAGGCTTTTTCATCTTTCTTGCAGAGAAACTGAGGACCATTAAGTTAAGGCAGACTTCATGTGATAATTTCTCATTTTTTGTTACTATGGAGCGTGTCAAAGTCCATAATTCTGGAAGTGATACGAGACCGTTGACATCACTACAAGCAGTCTCAGTTCATTTAATATCACAGAAGAAGTTTTTGATCTTGGACTCCACTGGATATTTACATGTTTTGACCCTGCCTAGTATGGCTGTTTCATCAGAAATGAATGCACATTTTTCCATGATTTCCAAATGTGCTCATCTGCACCATCTGGATCACACTATGAAAGTTGAACTGTTGGCTGTTCTTCCTGATGTTTCCTCAAGTATGTGCTCGGTTCTTATTTCTATTTACTTTTCCTGCAACCCTCAATTGAGATCACTTTTGATAAATTATTCTGCAGAAGCACACTTTATCTGGATATCTGATGGAGAATATTCCATGCACATAATGCCAGTTGCTGATATTGAATGTCCTGGTAGTGAGGTGGATATTGATGAAAGCAAGGAAAAGGCAATGGATATCCCAGGTCCTAACTTTTCACCAATTTATTTGTAATGGTAGGATCTTAATAGAAAAACTGTTTAAATGCTTCATCTGAAAAAAAGGTAAATGCTTTAACTGAAACGTCCTAGGATAAAGTCCACATATATGATTTTCAAATCTCCATATCCATGAAGTTCCCATATTTATATAAGTCCAAAAAAATAGTTCTATAATCCTTTATATTATGGTGGACTCTGTTTGTGCTCATCTTTTTTATATCCTACCTATCCTTTCTTTAAACCATATTTGTTATTTCATATCTCTATCTTATGAAGTTCTTGTTATAATTACTTGTTATATTGTGGCCCTATGAAAAAGTAGTTATGACATTGTTTGGCACACTTTTAAAATAGCTCATATAATAGCGTGTAGTGTGTTGACTAAGTCAATATGCTATTTAAAGTAGTACAATTGATAATTGCGGTAAGACTGTAAGAGATTGGAACCTAACGTTTTGAGACGCTTGAAAGATCAACGCACGGGTTAGCTGCTAGTGTGTTGAAATTTATTTTCAAATATACCCTAAAAAAATTCCATTATCAATTGTTATTTATATGATACACTTATTTTTATACCCTGAGACCACTTTATTTATTTATTTATTATTATTTTATTAATTCATAAATCATTTGGTTAAATATTTATTTTATTATTATTTATTAATGTTAAAATGGTTAAAATAAAAAAAGATTTGATTTAGTACATATTATAATTTATTTATATCATTTTTAGGCATTTTATGTTTATCAACTGATTGAAATGCTACATTTGCCAAACACTTTTATTAAATTTAATAATTAACAAGCTACTAGCTAATCGTTGATCGCTTTTCGTTATTAATTATTCAAACTGCTGGTACACGGCAAACAAACCCTTCTTTAACCCGTGGTTGTGCCTCCTTGAATATTCTTATTCGTCAGATATTATATTTTATGTATTCAAAACTTTTTATGATGGCCTTTTATTTGCAGCTGTGGAAGCAATATTTACCAGTGAAAAGATTCAGGAAATCATCCCTCTTTCTGGAGATTCAATCCTGGTTCATTGTCAAGGTAAATCCAAATAACTCTTCTCAGTCCATGTTATATAGTTCTGCACTGAATGTTGATATACATACATTATATATATATAACCCCCTTTGCGTGTGGGTTGTTGACAATTTTGATCTAGCTCAGTTGACCACATGGACTACTAACAGAAGAAATGTAGTACGAACTACGTCGGCTTAAGACCTCTCGACCTGCAGAGATACTATGTTAAATTAGATGTGTTACCAACAATCCTAAAAACTTAAGTCGATAGAAAAATAATATCTTTATATTTATAATCTTAACAGTTCTTATTCTGTCTTTGTTGTAGCCCCGTAGATGTATGTTATTGCTGCCACCCTTGATGATAATTACCCAGAAATTGTTGGCCCGAATAACATAACTGATGCAACTCTTACTGTGTCTTGAGCTATGATCTCTTAAAGCAGTATGCATAAGAAGACTGTTTTGCATGTGATATTTCTCGTAAAAAAAACGTGTGATATTTAACTAAGGTAAATTTAAAGTCTCAATTCGAAAAACCTGTTTTCCTCGGGCGCGTGTCACAGGGCGTTTGTGCGGACACGGCCCCCGTGCGGCGTCTAGGCGAGCGGAGCGCCTAGACAAGCCTGGCGGTTGATGGTCTCATATATTATCCTTTCATTATAAGTTCTTAACTGGTTTCCTATATTATGATGTGTCATCATGGCTCCAATATTTCACACTAAAATTTCATTTGTTTATTGCTTATTATCTGGTCTTACAAACTCGGACTAATGTGTTAAAGTCTTTAATGGTTTGGATTCAAATGGTCTCAGGAGTATGCTGTAATTTTATTCGCCCTTGATTTGTTCATTGCAAGTTGAATCATTCACTTTAATGTCTATGCTGACTTGATATTTTTTCTAACTTATAATACATAACACTTTGACATGCAGTTTGAAGATTGATCTTTCTAAACTCCAATACAGTTGTTCTGAAGCAATTGGTCTTAAAACAGGTAAGAAGTGTTGCTTGATAGCAGCGTCAATCTGTCTGATAGTGTAGGGTGAGTGTTACAGTAACCTATTAGGTTCATTTAATTTTATTATTCTGAAAATTTGTTGGCAGTTGTGCATTCTTCATATTTGGAGGATCCTTTTTCTTAACCTGTCTTTGGAGTCATGACTACATTAACCTTATGTTTCAAGTAAAGTATCAAGCCTACGACTTCAAAAAAGATCATCAATTGTTGGAAGGTAAATTGTCTTTCTTATCAGTGCATATAAGCATTTCGTTGATGCGTGAGAATCATTGCCATGGTAAACCTGATGGTGGGCTCATGTGCTTTTTATATTCCGCTAATTAAAAAAAAAACTGTGGAGGGGAAGTAAATTAATTTTTGGATTCAAATGGTCGGCACAGTAAAAAAACTGAGCTCAATTTGGTAAAGTAAATTAAAATAATGGTCACTCTGTGGATGTTCATAATTTGATTTTATGTGATAAATATTCCACCTCTAAGTTTCTATTTTTTTCTCTATGTTTGCTATCTTTTGTTCTTTCATTGTTCGAAATGCACGGGACATATAAAATCAATAGAAAATCAAGATTGCATAGAATAATCTAGGAGTTTATAATTAGGCAATCATACATGATTGGCAAACTTTTGTGGCATTAGGGTAATCAGCAATGTAAGGAGGGCCCTAAATTGCTACTTTACAGAGGAAAGTGGTGGCTGGTAGCTACCACTACCAGAGACCGCACAAGGTTTATGAACATGATAACTATGAATGCGAATTAAGCCCCAAGAATCACTTGATATTGGAGTTGTTTCCTTTATAAGCACAATATTACTGAAATTGACGAGTGTCAGTTCAACTAGTAAAATTATGCAGATAAATTCTTCAAGGGTTTAATGATCGAAAATCAGCTATTTTATGAAAGAAGACTATACATATTTTACGAGTTGAATTCTAAGTTCTGAAGATAGTTTCTAATTGCAACATTGTGAGATAGTTCGATAATCTTAATTGCAACTAACAAAATGAACGCGGCATCTCTATTCCAATACAGCATGTTGCATGTCGATTGTATCCTTTCTATTTGTGATGATATTTTAGATTACCGGATTTCCTTTTCCATTAATGTTTTTGATGGTTTTTTGGTCATTCAGATTATGATTGAACTCTTTTATCTCCTCAGGATATGCTGCAGGCGAGACCGCCAAAGGTTGAATATGGGGCGAATTGGTACACTTTCTGTTTTCATGGCAAAGGCTTTCTGGATGGTTATCTAGATGGGTTTTCTCACATGGATCTGGGTCAATTGAGTCCATTGAGTAATCCCGATCCACGAAAACCTTCGGTATTTTAGGTTGGTGATGGTACCTGAGAGTTTAGATGATAAAGTGTATTTCATTTCACAAAGTCTTATCATGGGTCGTCAAGTTATACGGGCGTTTTGAAATGTTTAATTTTGAAGTTACATTTTATTATTGTAACATTTTAATTCGTAGTTCTTGATATTCAATTATCAGCTTAATAAATTATAAAGCAAAATAGGAATTCTTTTTAGTTAGCCTTGCATTTTGGGAGCTTTGTGGCTTTCAATATGATAGAATAATAATTAGATTATGATCCATCTGTAACATCAGTTTTCTATTAGTAATTTAGGGGGTGTTTGTGTTCATTCACGTAGTAATTTTGGATTACCTATGGATATGTTTTATTTAGGTTCATCTCATTGTTTGGTGTTCACTT
The DNA here is from genome assembly GCA_001647135.1 of Pontederia paniculata. Classification (NCBI taxonomy): domain Eukaryota; kingdom Viridiplantae; phylum Streptophyta; class Magnoliopsida; order Commelinales; family Pontederiaceae; genus Pontederia; species Pontederia paniculata. Next base: position 42,358 of record LTAE01005416.1, read on the forward strand.
ATGTTCTTCCTTAATTGTCGGTAAATTGTTTGAGGGGTAATGTCTATTTTGATTGTCATTTGGCAATCCAAGAGTTCGTAGTGAAATGTTTATAATACTTATTAAACAAAGTAATGAAAATACATCTGGATTATTTGTCTATAGTAAATAAGATATTATATTACTTATAAGTTTAAAGCTGTGCTAATTTTTCTGAGTGAAGATTGCTAAAAAACAAGATCAAACCCCAGAAGTAGATGCCATTGTTGCAGATATGAAGAAGGAATAGAAGAAAGCAGAAAAAACTAACTCGCAGTTTGGGAGAACTCTCCAGAAAACTTCCTTCTATTGCTTTTTTGTATTACATACATTCTGATCTGTAGCTCAGATGACTATTTATACTACTTTTAGTTTGTACTATATTTACATGATTAACCCTCAAAAATATCTTCTAATCAATGTAACAGTGATCTACAGTGTTTA
>LTAE01005417.1:0-28571 GCA_001647135.1 Pontederia paniculata
AATAATTAATATGCACCTACAATATAAAATTATGTGCATATTTAAAGATCAAATATATAAAAATTACATTAATATGACATAAATATAAAGCAATAAAAATAAAAAACTATTACTTCTAACTACTAAGTAACTAACAAATTTATAATTTATTAAGTTAAAAAAGCAATGAAAGATAAAATTGCACTAAAATTGGTTGCAATAATTTCAACTCATAATATATTATCTGTGAACATCACTCATAATTATTAATAAGGTTAGTTAAAACAAAATATTTAATATTTAAGAATATTTTATTATACAAATGATGAGTCGTGCGTATTCATATAGAATCGTACAAACTCGTAAAATCGTATAAACTCTATAAAAGTCCATAAGAGTTTACAAATTTTTTAAATTTATTTTTTAGTAGAATCTAAGAGTCTAAATTATTTAAGAGTTTATGCCGACTTGACTCGTTTTACTTACCTTAAGAGTTTAGCTCGAGAGTTTAACAATCTTGGTTTGGGACCCAATATCGTACTCGGCTCGCAGGTTGTATTTACACCTCCTTCTAGCTGCCACCTCTTCAGCCAAGCTCCAGTTGAATTGCAGTTCTATTTGGCGGTTATGGATACCGCTTAAAGTCAAGATCTTTGCTTGGCTTATGTGGCGTGGCAGACTACTCACTCGTGCGTACAGAGCGAGATGGGCGCCCCAGGCAGAGACAACATGTGTTTTGTGTGAGGATGCAGTAGAGGACATCACCCACCTGTTTTTTGGTTGCCCAACGGTTCGAGAGATTTGGCGTCGGACGGGTCGATTACTCACCTTCCCTTCAGATGCAAAGGACTTCTGGCAGCCATTATGTACTTCCGTCACTAGGAGGAGGCTTGGAGACCACTGTTGGCGACGTTTGTGGCCGGTTCCTAGGCCATCTGGCCCCAGCACAACCGGATGTGGGGAGAGATGTCAGGTTGAGGCCATTGTACACCATATTGCTTTTCTCCTTCGGGAGTGGGATTTTGGGTAGGAGGCTCTTCATCCTCTGTTCTCTCACCTTTTTTGACGTTCTCTTTTGAGAACACTTACTTGTACATGACTTTTTCATAGATTTATATATACATGGATGACAACCGCAACACCAGTTGTCATCCTTTTTCTTCTAAAAAAAACATCATATTTGATAAAATAAATATGAAACAAATCTAAAGATAAAACTGAATAGAATTAACATTTGTATATATATAAATGTGGTCATGTACAAACTTGCCTAGGTGATCAAGATCATAGTCTGGTGGTATCTCAAATCGCCGAAACCTAAAGTGAATAATGTAAACAGGACCTACATGTATAGAATTTTGTTCAGCTTTGAAATATAACAGTTAGAAAAGATGAGCTAATTTAAGTATCTCAACTTAGTTAAGATGACAGCAAAGTGAAATTTTATAGTAAATGACCTGGAGCACAATTGGGACAAATATTGCTGGTTACAACTGCTTCTGATAGCGAACCCGGAAGCCAAACAACATTTCGACACTGAGAGATGATTGGGTATTACTGTTACAAAACTTATCAAAATAACACCAGAAGAGTCATACTGATTCAAGAAAAAGTTGAATACCATAGAAAACTACAAGAATTGCCTTGTGAGATATAATCAATAAGTTAACACTATTTTCATATTATAGCCCTTAGGTGTTACTGACTTATCTTTTTTCTTTTATTCTGCAGCAAGCTTAACACAATTTAGAAGGCACACACATACACACTTCTAGTTCCCTAATGTACAATATTATCAATATTTCCATAACAGCATAGCCATATGTCCTCCTAATTCCTAATAAAAAAAATCCTCCTAACTTATATAGGAAAGCTAACTCCCTATAGATTTATTATTTTTTCAGAATCTTATTTATATTGCTCAAGAGGATGTTATCCTTATTCTTTCAGAATATATCTGCTCAAGAATTATCTAAAGGGAAAGCTAACTTTTTTAGCTTTACTAACTTCCCCCTATATATTAATGGATGTGTCATAAGATGAAATTGATTATAGTTAACAAACAAATTATCTATTAGGGGTTGAGACAATGAAATTACGAGTCTATTCATGGGATAAATCTCTGATACTGGAACATAAAAATGAAAAGAATTAACTTAACATGGACGTGGAATTATAATATCTTGTTATCTTGTACAATGAATATCGTGTTAATAAGAAAATTAAGGTTTCCATTTCGAGAATCTGGATTCAGTTTAAAACCCATATTTTTCCAATAAAATTTTAATTATGTTTTAAATAGGTTCATTAAGTATAGGAAAAACTGACAAACTATGAATAGAAGTGAAACCTAAGGATATCTCTCATCTACTCGAGCAAGACAAATATTGAAAATTTCACCAAGTAGGTAAGGCTCAGCATTTAAATAGGCCAGTTGTTTTCTTATTTACAATATTTTGATGTCTTAGAAACTATTTTGTCACTCCCCTAACTTAGAAGAAAACTTTATGTAATGTTCCTTTGAAACATTTTCCATGTCCTCAGGAGTAGAAGATGCCTGTCACCTCATATTTAAAATCTAAGATAAACTATTCTCCTATTGTTTAAAACATATTTTGCTACTGTAAGTGGAATTAGTTCCACAACCATATAAATTTATAACTAAGTAGTCCTTAATTTTACGGTACCATATTGATTCAGGATAAGCATGCAACAAAAATTACTGTGCAAAAGTATACTGTGTGCACCCTAAGACAGGATGATGGAGAATGATAAGGGCCCATATCATAGCAATAAATAATAGAATGGCCATTTGATTAGAATTTGTAGTTATACACAGTACACAACTTAAACTCATCTGAAAAGACAGGTTATCTGATACCTACTAGATAAGACAGATCAATTTTTATAACTAATGAAACATTTTGAATCAATGCCTGTTTGAAAAAATGAGGCACATACCAGTGGATAGCTCATACATCCAACCATAAACTCACCATTCTGTGGAGAAAAAATATATATATATGAAAGAAAAAGCTACGAGCAACAAAGGATGGATTTCCACATATTTTCATATGAAATAAGAATTACCAGTCTCCGTTTGAGCACCATATGAGACTCATTGCACAAGCCACATGGTCTGACAACTTGTCCATTGTCATGTGCATCTCCACCAGATCGGTATGATCTTCAAGAAGGATGGAAGAAATGTAAACATTTGTAATCATATAACCAGAAAAACAAAATATTACCTCTCGAAGAATAAATCCATTGCCTCCAGGAGTTTCACTTTCTTCAGCCTTGCCTACAAGAAAAATGAAATGCATTTCAAAGCTATCATTCTAGAAAAAAACTAAGTAAACATAAGAATGATGCCAATGGAATGAGAGATGCACAAGAAATTAGGAGATGATGAGGGTATATGCTACGAGAGAATGTGTCTCAAAAGATTACAAAACAGAATTATATTGAATGAGAGATTCCCTCTTCCATTTTTTCAGGACGAATAATAAACAAAAAGTGGTCAACCCTGACATTCTAGGTTTCAGCTGGTACAGTAAAACTTAGAGCCTTCACTACAATAAACATTCAAATGAAACTTTAGAAATCATAAATATCAAGAGAAAAAAAAACACTATTAAAAAAACTTTTGTCAGAATCATCATTAAATCACTGAAATTATTGATACCACACAAGCAAAAAAATTTACAAGAGAGCATTGTGACTATCTTTTATCATTGATGCTTGATGCTACTACTAACAAATCATACACTTCAGGAAAAAAAAAAGGAAAACATGACGAAGTTAAAATCAAACTTACATCCAAAAGACAAGCTTTCATCTGCTGTAAGCAGCTATCTAATACTTCAGTTTTCCTCTTTGCACCTATGCTAACTGCCTTCATATCAGATTCCATTAGTGCCCTAAGATATGGCTTCCAAAGTTCATACCTGATTAGGATAGTCATACTTATAATGAAAGCAAAAACAAATTGTTGATGGAGAATACACTCAATGGGGAAATTTAGAATCACTATTTAGTCAAGAGTCATTTAATTTATTAGTAGAAATATCTGGAATGAAATATAAGGTTAAATCAAATATTAAGATTATATAGAAACTGGACTAATAATTAACGGCAGGCCAGAGTTTAGTTCAAAACAAGTGATGCTACTAGAGTAACTTTATATAACAAGTGATGCCTCGCTTTGATTCAGGATTTGTTGCATCACCTTTGATAGTTAAAAAAATTTGCTTTGGAGATTCTAGTTGCTCAGCGATAGATAAATAAAGGTTGATCTCTTAAAGACTATGACTCTATTGTGTTATTTTCAATAGCACTCCTTGCATTTTCAATGTCTCTCAAGTGTGGATAACTTGGATGAAGCGCTGCATTACCAACTCTTCATTCTTGGCTCTCGTCAATGAGCGACCAACTAGAGGTATGGTACAACCCCAACAGGATGTGTGCTAGAGCTACCCCATGGAACCTATGCTCTTTGTGTCGGCGGTTGATGCTTTGGCCCAGTACACCTCAATTTTTCAAGGTTGCGTCACACCACAATCTTTTATAATGTGTTAATTCTCAAGATCAAAAAAATCACACAAACAAACAATTATCATGAAGTTTGCGAAGGTGCCAAGAGTGAGGTATTGAGAGGAGATTGTCGCTAGGAGACACCCTCCCATCGGCGCCAATAACAATCGTCAAAGTGAAACTCCTTCCCACCTCTGCCGAGCCGGATGATCGAGAATGGCTTGTTGTGTCACATTGGCGTACCATACGACGTCGGCATCATACTACTGGTGATGACATAAGGTGGGTTTTGTGGTATAGATGCATATGACGGGGCACATTCAACGAACTGCTAAGATCCAATTAAATCCCTCGAGTGTGGAGGGTTAGGACACATCCGAACAAGATGCCCGACAACTCCCCAAGACAAGAGGGGAAGAGTGGAGAAAAGCAAGCTGCACAAGAAAGGAAAATGTCAAAGCATAATTCAAAGGCGCCAACAATCAAAGCATTGTGAGCCCTTTGATCAACCACAACCTGGCATTCTTTCATAATTGTTGGGTTGGATATAACTTAGAGAAGACATTGTCAGAATCAGATACTTTGTATACGATGTTCCAACGGCTACTCCCAGAGGATGCAATCATTCACGTCCCTCGTCTCTCTGTTTCTTCTTTCCTCCTCTAGAGTCCAATACAAAGGGTTGTCACATCACTTGTCTCATTAAGCCTTTTTTGTGCTTGTTTCATCACAGATAGTTACAAAAATTGGTTTGGAGATTCTAGTTGCTTGCCAATAGATGAATAAAGGTTGATCTCTTAAAGACTACGACTCTCTTGTGAGCTTTCTTATAGTAATCCTTGCATGTTCAACGTTTCTCCCAGCTATGGATGACATGGATGAAACGCTGCACTACCAACACTTCATTCTCGACTCTCGTCAATGAGCGACCAACTAGAGGTATGGTACAATTCCAACAGGATGAGCGCCAGAGCTACCCATGGAACCTATGATCTATGTTGGCAGTTGATGTTTTGGCCAAGTACGCCTCAATTTTTCGAGGTTGTGTCACACCACAATATTTTACAAACAATTATCATGATGTTGGTGAAACTACCAAGAGTGAGGTTTCGAGGAGATCTTCACTAAGGGACACCCTCCCGTCAGCACCGATAAAGATCATCGAGGGGAAACTCCCTCCAGACATTGCCACCATGAGTCAGATGAACGAAAATGGCTGGTGGTGTCACATTGACGTACCATGCGACGTCAACATCATACTACCGATGATGACACAAGAGGGTTCTGTGCTATAATGAACTGTTGAGATCCAATTAAATGCCTCGGATGTGGAGGGTCGGGGCACATCTGGACAAGATGTCCCACTGCTTGCCGGAGACAAGAAGTGAAGAGTGGAGAAAAGGATGTTGCACAAGAAAGGAAAATCTAACAGCAGACTTCAAAGACGCCAACAATCAAAGCACTATGGAGCCCCTTGATCAACTACAACTTGTCCTTCGGATCTTTGGGTTGGATACAACTCAGAGAAGGCATTGCTAGAATCAGATACTCTGCATAAGATGTCTCACCGGCTGCTCCCAGATGATGCAACCATTTGTGTCTCTCGCCTCTTTGTTTCTTCTTTCCTATATTGGAGTCCAATACAAAGGAATGTCGAGAAGATCATGAATGAAACTTTTAATCCACTTGATGGCGTTTTAGGAGGTGGACCACAATGGAAGCTAGAGACGCAACCGAAATAAGTAGCAACTTTTCAATTGGAATCCATGGCATCCCGCTCTATCACTCGTGCATGGAAACAATTTCGAAGATTACTAAATCATTTGCAACCCTATGCGGAGTTTTTTTCCCATCAATGGACTCGGCGATATGAGGTGGGTGGGAGCATCGATCTCGCTACGTCCAGGCAAAGCAATACCAGAAAATGTAAAAATGTAGAGTGGGTATGTCTCTTATCAAATTATGATAGAGAAATCTAAGACTAGATAGATCATGGAAGGAGGTTGTGGCCAGCAACCTATTGTCAACATCGGAGAAGACATTGATTGCACAACCAAACAAATTCAAACTGCGAGATTGATGCAATCACGATCTCACTTTCATTGCCAATGCCCATGGAGTCAATCAAGTTGTTGACTCATGTGCAATCTCAAGAGATGAAAGATGGAGGAAATCTGGAAAATATTTCCTAGTGCTGAGCTATTGCCATCTGTGGGATCCTTTGCAACTACAAACACCTTAAAATAAAGGAAAGGGAAAGAAGGTGATGGATGTCTATGACTCTTTAGGAGAGGCATCTGACATAGCAAAGGGTAGGCCCCAAATGTTAACACCGTCAAGTTTAAACACTACCATATGGACAAATGAAAATAAAAGTGGCATGTCGTCTATAAACAACAAGTGGGGCTCACCTATTAGGAGCTTTGAGGTCGAAGCGCAGGAGGAGTTTAACTCCCATAGCTAAATGCATCAAGCCTCCTAGTAACACCCAAGACGCGTTTGAAGTCAAAGAACCTCACATAGAGGAATCTCCATCAGGGACACTTCAAACAATGAGACGAGTGGAGGAGGGCGAACACACGCGGATTATGGAGATGAGCTAGGCCCAAGAATGTTGGCGAAGGCAATAAATTCTAAAAGGAGACCAAGTCATCCAAAGACAAAAGCGCATGGTCAACCGAGAGTCATTACACGCCAATGAAAGTTCCCAATGAAAGTCATTACCTGGAATGTAAGGGGCTTGGAGATGCAGAGCCTCAGGCAACACTAGATAGATAGTTTGCAAAATAGGGAATGGACGTGGTTACACTATAGGAGACCGAACTTGCCTCGTGTGATCAGCGCACAAGGCGATCGATTGACGGCCCTTTCTTGGCTAGCTTTTGTGCTTTGAATGCCATGAGGAGTTCAGGCGGTTGGTTGGTGGGGTGGCAAGAAGAGACTTTTAAGCTAATTGAAGAAGTGGTTGGCGTCTCCACTATCTAAATGATCCAATCAGGGTGATTAGTAGTGTCTTGTGCTTATGGTCCACAAATAGAGGCGGGATGCATGGAGATGTGAGAATAAATCCGGCAGTTGAGACAACCACAATGATATTTCGTGTGTAATTGGGGACGACTTCAACAACACTCTGGGGGATGAGGATAAGCCAGAATCTAGAAGTGATAGAGATAGGGGGACAAAGATGTTTAGAGACTTCCTAAATGAAGGACTTGCATACTATCCAACACCAAACTGCAGGTACACTTGGCGAAATTTAGCAACACCAACCAAATCAAAACTTTAAAGTTTTTTGGGATCTTTGGAATTTACGGAGACCTTCCCTTTGGCGAATGCAAAGGGGTTGGAGAGGCCATTTTCATACCACACTCCTTTGATATGGCAGTCAAATGATCGTGGGTCTTTAGGATCATGCTTCAAGTTTGATAAGTCTTGGTTATAAGAGGTCTTTAAAGACATGGTATCAGAATTATGGCGAGTTGTTCTAGCATCAAGTTAGGCGACCAAGACTCTTCATGGCAAACACAGCCTCTACGAGAATTCAAGAAGAAAGTGAAGAAGAGGGACAGCAAGAGAGCCGACGCACTGGCAGGCATTTCAAGATTGGACGGTCTAGAAGAAATTTGAATACTCACCCCCACAAATATGGCAGATAGGAGAAAAATGCAAGAAGTAGCATTAGAGGACAACAAAACAAAAATTTATTGGCGCCAACGACCTCGACAAATATGGCTTCGTGAAGGAGATTCAATACACGCTTCTTCACATGCACACAAATGGGTGAAGAAGATCCAACCACATAGATCAAATCCATGTGGGAGAAAGTGAAGCATCAGGAAGAGAAAATGTGGCGGCAGCCATTGCTGACTACTCTCGGGACTTCACATGCCAAAGGCCGCCGGGAGAGCGTCTTTGAGAGGGCACTAGAATACCTCAGCAGACAGCAGATGCAACTTCACACCTGGTTCGGCCATTTACAAAAGAGGATACAACACAAACATTAAGAGATCTAAATCGCAATGAATCTACAGGACCAGATGGATTTCTTGTGTTCTTTCGGGAGTTTCGGGCAGTAGTGGGACCTGATTTAATGGAAACTCTGATGGAATTTGCAAGGTCCAATTCTGGTTGTGAAAGATTGAACAGATTTTTCCTTTTCCTTATCCCGAAAAGATCAGCAGCAAAACGTGTGGAAGATTTTAGACCAATTGTGCTATACAATGCTATTTACCTTCTAATAGCAAGAGTACTTGCCGACAGGCTGCACATGGACTTGGGACAGCTGGTACATCAAGTTCAATCCGCCTTCCTAACCGACAGACCAATCACATATGGGTTTTCGATGGCCTCAGAAATTATCTCTTTCTGGAAGGTTGACTTCTCTAAGGTGTATAATTCTCTGGATTGGTCATTTATATGGAGCTCCCTTTTCCTTCTCCTATGGATCTTTTGGATGAAACAGTGTGTTTGCACCATTTCTTTCTTGGTGTTGATCAATGGTAGCCCGACAAGGGGTTGGGTCCAACCCCAAAAGAGGCATTCATCAGGGCTGGCCCCTTGCGTTGATGTTATTTGTACTTGTAGTAGCTGCCCTAGCTAGGAGCACTTACTTGGGCCTCCCTCTAATAGCCGCATTCTTGCAAGGGACTGGAATCGGTCATTGTACGAGTTGAACAAAAGCTTGAGGGATAGAGCTCACGTTTGTTATCACGAGGAACGCTAATACTGGTTCGATCAATTCTATCGGCTATTCCAGTTTATTTCATGTTAGTTTGTAAGACGCCTGATTGAATAGTGACGTGGATTGATTCATTTCGTCTAATTTTCTTTTTTTGGAGACACTTGGGGAATAGGGTCAACCTGCAAGCTTGGTCGCTTGGTCAGAGGTGTGCAAACTAGTGTCTGAAGGAGGGTTAGAGATTCAGGATCTAAAGAATATGAATGATGCGCTACTATCGAAGTGGATTGTTGGATTATTGGGACAAAATGTGGATACATGGCGAATAGTGATGGAAGCTTGCTATGGTCGTGTACTTTCATGAGATATTAGATAGGTGGCCACACTCGGGTCTTCCTCCTTGTGGAAAGTTATAACGACAGTCATGCCACGGCTGCAAAGTTTTCTGAAAGCAAGACTTGGCTCTAGCAAGGACTTTCTCTTTTGGAAAGATCCGTGGTTAGGTGAAGAACCTTATCGTTCTCTTTCTCGAGACTTTACGAATTGGTGGAGGAGAAAAATGTGGCAGCGACCAACTATTATGATGGGAACCTTTTATGTAATGGTCTTTCGATCCCACACTTTGTAGCCCTTCTCTTAGATAAAAAGCTAGAGGAGTTTATTTTATGACTTGATAGGCTTGAGACTCACCACAAAGACAAAATGAAGCAGCATGGATGGACTTGTAAGAATGGACGGTTTTCTGTAAGTGAAGTATATAAACTGCTGAGCAGTAACAACCTACCATTAGATGTTGACCTAAGAATGGATTGTCGTCTCATTTGGCAACTATACAAACGAGGATCAAGGAGTTCATGAGGTTGCTTAGAAGGAAACGACTGCCAACACAAAGCTATAGAATGAAATGTGTGTGTGTTCTATGAAGATCGTACGAAAAAAATCGAAATCTATTTTTTGAATGTGAAGTAGCCAGAAAGGTGTGGCAGGAATCTCATTGCTCATGGGTTAATAGCAGCTCGTCGACAGCCTTCTGGAGTTCATTTTGATTTGGTGGAGACTCACAACACACTCATTGCTATATGCCGAGAGGACGTCAAGCAGCGCTAGTGTCTTTCATATGGCCGATTTGGTACCAACATAATTCTCGTATCTTTAGAGGCGAACAGAGCTACTTTGAGTATATTATTTGCGAATAATCTCTTGTCATTCTTAAATGTAATCCTTGATACTTATATATAAACAATAATACTAGATGTGTGCACTTGGCACATATCCTTTTCTTTCTCAAAAAGAATTGTCATGAAACTTAGTATCTCATTCTGAATTAACCATAATATTCTCCTTGTTTTACATAATTTCAATTAGAATTTCATTCTTTATCCGCGGCACAACAGCATGCTTAGTGCAGGGAGATGCTTTCAGCAACTTGAGTGGTCCATAGAATAGTAATGTGTTATATAACTCACAAAGTACAAATGCAAATAACGGACAAACAAATCAAATCTCATAAATGGTGTGTCATAGGATCTCAACGAGTTGGAAAGCCATTTAGTAAGGTCAAGTATCCGCTTAAGAAATTCAAAGATTCAAGAGTTGACGACAATGAAATCACATGAACAAAGGGTATCACATGATGATAGCATAGTGAGATGATATGCACATACATAACTCGGTATAAAGATCAAACATAACAAATTCCTTCCACATCTAGAAAGATACCCATTCAAGTCTAGGCAACTAGGGCCCCTCATAGCAAAATAACATAAATACATTCCAAGAGTTTAGAAATCAAAGAAAGTTAAGATTATAAGCAAACAAACAAAGAAGGTTAATTATTGATAAAAGATTACTTACAAGGAAAAAATAATTATCAAGGGATGACATAAGAGAGAACAAAACCTCAAGTAATCATATAACAATAATAGGGACATAAAACAATGACGAATCAAAACAAAGGAAATAAAAAAGACATGTGAATGGGTTTGAACATCAAGAGATGACACGAGGGAACATAGAATGCTAATGGATCATATAACAAAATGAACAAAGATTAGTTACTTACGATCTAGAAAGAAATACAAAAGAGATGACGTAAAGGGACTTAGAACAATAGAGAGTTAAAGGATACATACAACATCGAGAGGACATACAAAAGGATTGGGATATCAAGATATGACATAAAGGGACTTCGAACAATAGAGGATCATGCATAAAGTTACTTCGAAAATTTAAAGGTAAAGGATTACTTACAATATCAGAAAGACATACAAAAGAGATTGGAATACTAATGGATCATATAACAAACATTAGTTGTAAGATACTTACCTATAAAATCTCGGTTGCTCTTACTATAGCACTCTAACCTCCTTAACCCACCCAACTTCCTTCTATTATTATTGTCCCAGAGGTCCACTCTCTTTATTTAAAATCTACCATGGGTGTTATGCTTGACGTACCATGAAAATATTAAACACCTTTTATTCCAATGCTAGGTGGCTAGCAAGGTCAAGCTAGCAAGTAAGTTCATGCTTGATAGGAGAGTTTTATCGTATATTCATCATTTGACTCTAGAGCAACAAGACAATTTTTGACAGCGAGAGATGTGTAGAGAAAAATTTTACAGCATGCCTTTATTTTGGGTCGAGAGTCGGAGAGTGTTTATAGTTACCTCAAACTCTATGTTTTTTGGCTTTTATTTTTGGATTTCCAAACTTGTGCATTTGCAATTACTCAAATTAATTCAAGTAGATGATTAGTCCAACTCTAATAATCATTTTTCTCCACAAAACTATGTTTTAACATAATTACATAAAATTATCAAATGAAAGTCGACAAAAGAGTTCAGACTGAAACATTCATGGATAAATGAACCTTTACATGTAAGACTTATTGCACATGGAATTTTCGCGCTATGCACATGGAATAAACCTCTATAATTGGTGTATTTTTGAAAGAAAAGCAGAACTCAATAGCATATGTCACAAGGATAAGTTCAATAGCATACCCCATCTCATCATAGCCCGTCACTAAGGCTTCACCCTGCAATTACCGAATGTTATGTCAAGCTAAAGTTTTAGTAGAAAACAACAAGAATAGAAATATTATTACAATATGAAATTGAATCATAACAAATATTTTTGGTATATTTTAAAAGGCCAACGAAAAAAGAGAGAAATTTTAAAACTTTCTGAACAAACTAAGAATGTTCAATGAATGGCAAAGCATAGTGATGAAAAATCGAATTTTGAAGATCGTAACAAAAAAAACTTTACCTCTTTAATTAGACAAAGACATTAAATTAAATTGTATGCAGGAAGACACATAGTCATGTGATTAAAGTTTGAGAAGCCAAAGAAAAGGCAAAGAGAGTTTAAACTTTAGGACCTTATGAGAAAATTAAGAAATAAGAAATTCTTATGTTGAAGATGAACCAAAGTAAACTTATATCTTTGATTTAATCAAATAGCATGTGGGATGATATTTATAATTTATATTCACTATTATTAGAACTTTCATTAGTGCTCAACTATAAATATCTTCTTTGAGAATGTGTCCTATTTGGTTGACTAGTAAGGCAAATGTTCACATATTGACATCTTCAAGGGTTCATCAAGTTCAACAGAGAAGAATTTCAGGAACACCAAGGAATGGCACCAGTCAGAGGCCCTATCTGCCATATCTCAGTTAGATGGGTAGAAGGACTCTCGGGACCTAACCACCGTGGAGATGACTAAGGAATTCCCTGGGATCATCCAAACGGAGGACGAAAAGGTGGAGATTCGGTGACAGCAACACTCCCAAGAGATGTGTTTCTAGAGGGGAATGCCAACATGAGATTCCTTCACCCATGGGCTAGATGTATCGCCGGACTAACTTGCAACATGAGATTCCTTCACCTATATGGTGGTAATTCATGAGTTTGCCAATGGAAACGGGGTTTCGAGCACAAAAGGCTCCTCTTGTTCATGCTGCCTCCGGTGGAGCATGTAGAAGACTTCTGACCAATCACGTTATCCAACATCATTTGCCTCTAGCTCATGGACTTCTCACTCATTGTAGGTACGGGACTTCTTGCTGACCTGGATCGTATGGACGAAGCGTTGCATCACTGCAACTTCATTCTGGTCTTGGTAGCCGACAAGGGGGTGGGTTCAGCCTCAGCAGGGCATCCAACAAGGTTGTCCACTTGCCCCCATATTGTTCGTCCTGGCTGCTGATGCACTGGCCAGATGTACATTTCAGTCTAATGTAATGACTTGAACAATGAGGTCCCCCACTTGGACATGTGGCAACCCCTCATTTGACTCCAAAACCCATTCATAGCATGTAAACCCACTCACTGCATGTACAAAAGGCTCCTCTTGTTCATGCTGCCTCCGGTGGAGCATGTAGAAGACTTCTGACCAATCACGTTATCCAACATCATTTGCCTCATAGTGGCTAGGGTGATGGTAAATCGTTTGCTGGAGGTCCTTTAGCTATTGACCCACACAGTGCAATCAACCTTCATTAAAGGTTGTTCCATCACCAACAGCTACACCCTTTCCACAGAAATCATTTCGTCTTGGAGGCGGTACACACTGGTTTTAATTGGAAGGTCAATTTTTCCAAAGCCTATGACTCTAGCTCATGGCCTTTTCACTCATTGTAGGTATGGGACTTCTTGCTGACCTGGATCGTATGGACGAAGCGTTGCATCACTGCAACTTCATTCTATATCTTGGTAACCGACAAGGGGGTGGGTTCAGCCTCAGCGGGGCATCCAACACGGTTGTCCACTTGCCCCCATATTGTTCATCCTGGCTGCTGATGCACTGGCCAGATGTACATTTCAGTCTAATGTAATGACTTGAACAATGAGGTCCCCCACTTGGACATGTGGCAACCCCTCATTTGACTCCAAAACCCATTCATAGCATGTAAACCCACTCACTGCATGTACAAAAGGCTCCTCTTGTTCATGCTGCCTCCGGTGGAGCATGTAGAAGACTTCTGACCAATCACGTTATCCAACATCATTTGCCTCATAGTGGCTAGGGTGATGGTAAATCGTTTGCTGGAGGTCCTTTAGCTATTGACCCACACAGTGCAATCAACCTTCATTAAAGGTTGTTCCATCACCAACAGCTACACCCTTTCCACAGAAATCATTTCGTCTTGGAGGCGGTACACACTGGTTTTAATTGGAAGGTCAATTTTTCCAAAGCCTATGACTCTAGCTCATGGCCTTTTCACTCATTGTAGGTATGGGACTTCTTGCTGACCTGGATCGTATGGACGAAGCGTTGCATCACTGCAACTTCATTCTATATCTTGGTAACCGACAAGGGGGTGGGTTCAGCCTCAGCGGGGCATCCAACACGGTTGTCCACTTGCCCCCATATTGTTCATCCTGGCTGCTGATGCACTGGCCAGATGTACATTTCAGTCTAATGTAATGACTTGAACAATGAGGGCCCCCACTTGGACATGTGGCAGCCCCTCATTTGACTCCAAAACCCACTCATTGCATGTATAAAACCATCCCTTTTTGCTGCCCTCTCTCTCTCATTCGAATTCCCCTCTTTCTCTCCTTGTCTGCGTCACCAAAGGGCCAAGAAATCAGCTCACATTCACCCCATTTCTGGACTTGTAGCACAAGAAGGAGAGGGAGACAACAAGTGCAAATGGAAGAAGAAGAGATGGAGTTGCTGCAGAAAACTTTGGAAAGATGGAGAAGGAGAAGTTCAAGAGGAAGTGGAGAAGATTAGGAGAAAGAAATCAAATTTAAGGTATGTAACAGGGAACCTCTTCTCCCTATTATATTTTTGTTACGACTGGAATCAATTGTGCTAAGGGAAAAGGAAGAAAATAAGAACTTAGGGTTTAGGTGAAACATTCATGGTTAGGTTACAAATTATTCAAGAACTGTGCAAAATTTGTGATGCTTGTTGATATGTGCTTATATTTGTTTAAGCAACGTGGAATGCCTACTATGAATGATTTAAACCGAGGGTTCATATGTTAGAAATGCACATGAAAAGTTAGGAGAAAAATCCTTAGTTCAAATATTGGAATTTCAATAATTCGCGAAAATCAGTCAAACTGACTGGGAGGTTGATTGAATGACTCGAGAATTCACTCAACGTCGAGATAAGGTCGGTCGACGGACGATTTGACCGACCCTCAAGTCGATTGGGCCCCAAGACTAGGTCGGTTGACAGATGTTGTGACCAACCATAAAGTCGGATGCCGTCGAGATGAGGTTGGTCGAACCGTGTGACCAACCATAAAGTCGGATGGCATCAAGACTAGCCAGTCGATGTAGGTTCGACCGACCAAAGATAGAGTTCTGCCAACTTGGTTAGGTCGTTTTGACCGACCTAAGATCATTCTCGTTAGAGGACCTGATTTTTTTTCTTTTTAGGTTATAAATCTAGATCCATTTTCACGATTAGGATTAACTGAAGCATGACTTACTCTTTATAGTCAACTTATGATCAACCAAATAGGCTATGTATTAAGGGCTACTTATGACGCAATTTATGTGATATATAACGATAACCTAAAAACGAAATGCATGTTCAACCATAAGTAGGATTAAAAGATGAACCATGTGTAATGTTGTGTGATGTATTGTAATTAAAGTTGGATTGAGACGAGTCTATTGCACATGTAAAGTAAGGGAGTAAAAACTTGTCACTCGGACCGGCACGGGCAGACACTTACTTGGATTAAGTTCCTAAAGTCCAAAGGGGAGAAAAAGAATGCAAAAATGCATGCCTAACCTTATCAGCCAAAATAAGATGGTGTGTACAATGACACTTGATCAATACAAGATAATAAAAGGACATGTGACCACAATGACAACTACTAAGATTTTAACACATGATAAAAAGTTAAAGATGAAGAATGACATGAATGATAAAGTTAAGCTACAAGGGAAATTTACATTGAAGGTCAATACTAAGTATGATGTTGACGTCTAAGGTGCATTATATTGATAATCCCTAGTAAAGTTAGGATGCATTATATTGATATTGCAAAAACAAGATAAGAAAGTAAGCAAGATGAAAGATTAGCTTAAAGTTATGAGCGTACTGTGCTAAAAGCCAAAGTAAATGAAAGATGAATGATCATATGTTAATCATAAGATATGGTTAAGAACCTATGATATGATTCATGATTATTATGATGTTTATATGCATGACATGTAGGCCATGGCAATCCTTTGCTTCAACCTTTACATACTTTAGTAGGATGGATGTCACTTACGTTTAGATTCTGTTGGTGATGCTTATGATGATGTCATGGCTCGTGATCGACAATGCACATGGGAAGTTGGACGTGTATTAGAGTTGTGTTCATGTTATGTGAAGTTGCCTTTTGGTTATGTTTATGAAGATTATGTACAGTCTTCAGGCAAGTTCATGTATGTCAAATTGATGTTAAGTGACTTTTATGTTGTTTCAAGCGATTTTATGTTGATGTCACGCTTATGATCTAAATCTTAATATTCCCGCTGATTTTTTTATTTATGTCATGATCTTGTAGGTCTTCCATTGATTTTTGTTTCGTATCGATCTATGTTCTTGTCTTACCCTCATTCTTGTATGTGTTGGCGATGAACCAACAATCAAGTTAAAGTTTATTGTCTTATATCGTCCTAGAGAGCACTTCGAGCATGTGTCGAATATCAATTCGTACGTGTGGCAAGGTGCATTTTCGAGGCGTTACATTGCAGGGCAGACATTATGGATGGTTTTTCCCTATAGGACTCGCACAACTTAGTCCCACTCCAAGTATGCAGATGATAGTCTCCATCATTGATGGATCGATCTTGATGGCTCGGAGACTTGTTATTTTGTTTTGGTGCATTTCTAGCCTTCGGATCAATCATGTAAAATTTTCATTTGTCATCTTTGGCATGGTGGGGGAGGAAGCATCTCTTTGCGCACTGCATGGGACTCCTTGATGATCAAGTACTTGGGACTCCTTTATCTGATCATCATGTTGACTTGCAAGGATATTAATTAAATGTTTGGAGTATAAACTACATGACTGGAGCTTGAGGTTACTGTCCCGTGGAGGTCGCTTGGTCCTCCTGAAATCAGTCCACGAGGAACTCGAGGCTACTCTCCCGGGGAGGCTACTGCCAGCCTTGTGGATGCTAGCCCAGGTACAATGATGTATCGATTCTTTGAGGAGCACTTATCCTAGAAGGATGGAATTCGTATAGGCGGGGAGTGGATTTGGTTGCATGGCATGATGGTTGTTGACCCATCAATATGGGGGACCATGGGTCCATGTCCTATGGTGCATGGTTTTTTTTTGAATGCTATGGTGGAGATCTGTCATGGGAGTCCCGATCGACAGCCATCCCTGGAGCATCTGCATTTTTGCAAGGTATATCTAGGATCTCACCACTTTTGCGGTCTTTCTTCTAGGCCTCCTTTGGTATGTAGGATTGCCTTCTTTCTGGCGACATGAGGGGACCCCAGGAGGTGCACTTGTTGATGCTTTCCCTAGATTGGGAGCTTTGGTGATTGACCGATCAGCATCAGTCTCGGATTCTTCAACCCCCTATTGGGGCAGCGTCAGTGGACCCCCACCCCCACCCCCAGTTCAAATTTGTCCCATCAGATCAGTATCACTGAGTTGCGAGCACTACATGACCAGATCTGATGACACCATGCAGACGAGTCTAGGAGGGACGAGTGGGTTTGAAAGTTCAGTTCTTTCTCAGCACGAAGAATATACTAGCGCCTAATTCAAAGGAGCACTACCTCAGGGAGGTCACATCTGATATCAACTGAACTAGCAGACCTGCATCCCCCCATCAAAGTCAAAATCTCTTCATGGCTTCTAAGAAGAGGTCGGGTCCTCACTAAAGCTTATAGGGCGAGGTAGGTACCTAGCACAGAAACACCTTGCACATTGTGTAGGGTAGTAGAGGAGGATACCACACACCTTTTCTCTGAGTGCCAAATAGCAATAGAAGTTTGGCGACGGCTATCATTCAGTAGTATTAATCCCTCTGCAACATACGCTTACTGGATTCGCCACATGAGGCAGCCAAGAGAGGAGACAACTCTGGTTGGCATCTCGTGGCTATTTGGGTCATTTGGCTATAGCCCAACAGCACCATTTTTGAACGAGAGCAGTGTTATATAGAGAATATTGTATAGTATGTCTTTTTCGTTTCGAGAGTAGGGAGAGGCATAGTCATTCCGGTGTATCCACCTGTTGGAGTTTGTCTCATTTGATGACTTTTTGTTTTCTCGGCTTTCATACAGAAATGTAAATCTCTCGCCTTTTTTATGGCTTTTAATACAAAGCGGATGACTAGAAAACTATGTGTCCATCCTTTACTCCCTCAAAAAAAGATCCATCACTAATGCCTCATTACAGCATGTCTCTATTTAAGACACACCCTATTTCAGCTACCGAATTTGTTCCTCTCTATATTCCATATTGATGTCAGCTTGCGCTCTTTTGTTCTGACATCATCACATGGAGACCGAAGTGAGTATCTTCAAAGCCTATAGATGTTATAAATCTTCACATTACCTTTTGCAACAGGAGTCAAGGCTTGTACTTAAAATCTTGACTCACTTGTTGTCTCTTGTTAATTTTAGTATGTCTAAACAACTAGCCTCTTTTATTGATAGTGTGACATCTTGGCACAAGGAAGAAGTGTACATGGGATTCTTTTTCCTAAAAGGAGAAGTTTACAGTAACCATTGGGACTTATCAAAGAGCATAAATCTCACAAGGTTAATTGATCTGAAACAAAGAATAACCGACGAGGTCTATCAGCCCCATCATTATCTATGTGGATAAATCCTACTTTTCCCATTGAAAAGTTAATT
Source organism: Pontederia paniculata (assembly GCA_001647135.1). NCBI lineage: Eukaryota > Viridiplantae > Streptophyta > Magnoliopsida > Commelinales > Pontederiaceae > Pontederia > Pontederia paniculata. Next base: position 19,045 of record LTAE01005417.1, read on the forward strand.
TCTTTGTTTTATCGAGAGAGCAACCATCCATTTATTATATCAATGATATGTCATATTACATGCAGAACAGAAAATGTAAGCTCAAAGTTCTTCCTAATCTCGCACTAAACTATTCGCTAAAATTATAATATTGTCTACATAACATCTTTTATGTCATACAGTTAATATATCAATGATATGTCATATTACATGTAGAACAGACAATATAAACTCAAAGTTCTGCCCAGACTCGCACTAAACTATTTGCTAAAACTACAATATTGTCTACATAATATCTTTCACCCCGAAAAAATGCATCGATTGTGTTGGGGGCCATATGGATCACAAGAATGCGAAAGGAATAGCTCGTCGTCGCCTTGAGACATAAACATGGTGATGAACACTGCTACCTGCCCTAAAGGTCCTCCAAAAGCCTCCCACCCATCTTACATCAATCCATGAACGTTTGCTCCTTTGTCATACCTCTATTGTCACCCTACATGTGAAAAATATATGGTTGACACTCATTTATTGTATTATAGAAAACAACACTGGTCTGTCTCCCTTGCCCGATGACGAATATAGCTTCTACTTGCAGTCTTAATGGTCGCAACAGCCACCCAAACATCTTGATCCGAACTGGACATTTAATTTTCCAAATCAGATTGCAGTTTACTCACAGATCTTCGTCAGAGTCTTGGTTATTAGCTTCAATCATTTTGTAGATGTTTCAAGCCGTGAGTTGACTGCCATTCGAGATCCATGAATCATGTCAGGAAGGGCTAGGAGCAATGCCCTCAAGTCAACCAATAGGCTAAGAAACTCCTCTAACCTTTGATCCGAGAGTATCAAACAAACTGTGGCAACCAAACTCCATTAGATAGCAAATTTCCGGACCAATATGTGGCGAAGTTGCATCCTTATCCTAAGCTATAGCAAACAACCTTGGAAAGATCAGTGACAAAGGCTCTTCATTGGCCCATGAATCAGTCCAAAATTTTGAAGCCTTGTCCCGGGCCCAAAGATGCTCGAAAGAACTATCGCAATCTTGGCATAGCTGATGTCACATCATCTTCAATGCCAAAGGGAATAAACGATGACTTCACATGATTAGTACATAATCCCCAAGACTTGTAGTCATCCTTACTTTTCTCAAAAAAAATTCTCATGAAATACCAAAAAATATCAACGAACATAGAAATGTGTCGCGCCTCGGTAAATGCACCTATAAAAATAAAGCATCGTCAGCATAGGAGAACAATGGTACCTTGCTCCGAGATTGGGGAGAATCCATATAAGATGCAGGAGGTACATGCTGAAAATGCACATCTGACGAGAGCGTTTGCGGCAATGACAAAGAGCATCGGTGCCAAAACACTCTTGTCTTATGCCATGTTGAGGTTGGGACTCAGCCGCCGATCGGACCACCATTTATTAAGACAAAAAAGAAATGATGCATACACATCATTTCATCTAGGAAAGCCATAAAGTGGGGAAGCCTCGGCGATGAAGGGAGCTCCATAAGAAGGATCAATCTAGAGAATCATAAGCCTTGGAGAATTCAACTTCACAAAGAAAACCATGTCTCCCTAGTCTCTTCCAAAATGAGATTCTCCGAAGCCATCGTGAAGCTATCTGCAATAGATCGTCCAAAACTAAAAGCAGACTCGACAAGATGCACTAGTGAGCTCAGATCCTCTCGCAATAGATTGGCCAGGACCCTTGCTACCAGTAAATAAATAGAATTAGATAGTGCAATAGGTCTATGGTCTTCCACTCTTTCTGTTGAACGTTTTCTTGGGAACTAAGAAAATAAAGAATCTATTCAGCCTCTCAAAACCCTAATTTGATAAGGCAAACTCCCGAATCATGGCCATTATGTCTGTGACCACAACATTCCAAAACTCTCGGAATAAAAAAATTGGAAACTGGTTCGGTCCTGGAGCACCCTCTCCATTGAGGACCTTTAAAGCACTTAGGATCTCCTCTGAGAATGGACAGATTAAGTTTATGTGCCTGTTGACTCTCTACTTGTGGCATGCCGCTTCCTTGTCATTGCCAATCTCCGAGTTGGCGATATCTTGTGAATTCGCAAGTAGTTTGTCACCGCATCTCCCACTTGCTCTATACCAGCAACCTCAGCATTGTCAACTCGGAGATGATCAATAGAGTTCGACCTCAGGCTGCCACTTGCGGACATAAGAAAGAAACGCGTGTTAGAATCTCCTTCTTTGAGCCACACTTGTCTTCACCTTTGTCTCCATTGTATGTCTATCTTTTAATCTTCATTAGCCACCACCTTTTGAAATTTTCGTCGATCATTCAGCTCCTCAAAGTTGAGATTACGATTATTTTGTATTTTAATCTAGTGTGGAGATTGCGTTCAAAGCCACATTTTTTCGACATTCGTGCTTATTTTTTACTTGCATGTGATACTCCTTCAGCCAACTTCTTTTTTTTTTTGAAAAGGAGAAAGGATGCCTACAAAGTTTGGTAGTCATCCTTTTGTATTAAATTAAAGCTAGATAATGTACAAATATGCTACTAACATCCGTATAGGACACAGCCTCCCAAAAGGATGTGTGTCCCTGCCCTCCCAAAAAACTGGAAACTAACAAAAGCCCTATTCCACAACCAAAGAGGATATGTGGTTTATAATGTTCTCTGTATAGCATCTCCCACCCTAAAAAATTGTACAATTACGCTGCAACCAGATCGTCCATGTAGTGGCCATGACACCTGCCCAAACTCATCGCCAGTCCAGGCTGGTGTGTGTGTCTAGAGCCTGTAGTGAAGCCCAGTACCCGTCTATCCCTGCTGTATCAATGCTTGCGGCTCCTGTGCGACGCCAAATCTCGACAGCAATGGGGCAGGTGAAAAGCAGATGTGTAATATCCTCCTTCTCTGTCTCACACAGGGCGCATGTGGAGTCTACATGTGGGGCCCATCTCGCCTGGTATGCTCTCGTCAGGAGTCTGCCGCGCCTGAAAAGCCACACAAAGATTTTCATTGAGTGTAATTACCTCCTCCTTCAGCCAACTTTTGAGCTTATCTAACCTGTTATAGAGGGTTCCCGTGGCTGAATTAGTTTCAGGAGTCCTCCATTGGTCCGCTACTAAATCCCAAAAACCTTCCTCCAAGAGCAATGCCTTCTCAAACTTGAAGTATGAGCCGAATGAGCCTTCATCATGCGATTGCCAAAGGAGAGGAAGTGTGCTTCGAAAAATGACCATTCCAAAGCCTTCACATTTGGGAAAAGCACTAAACCTAGGAATCTGTCTAGCTTGGACCTGGCACTTGAAGATGCTGATGTGGCAGACCCTCTCCATTGGTACCTACAATTCGGAACCGGGAAGTCACTTAAGCCATGCTCATTTAAGAAATCCGGAAAGCCTTCCGACCTGCTGTCCCTTCTCTGTTTTGTGTTTGCTTATCCTACAACTCCAATGTGACATTGAAACCCCTCCCTATCAGCCACGGCATGACGATAAATTCCAGCCAGAGTTGTTGCAGCTCTTCCCACATCTAGAGCCTACTCGCATTATTGTGAGGACCATATATGCACGATACGAGCAGTATACATTATCGCACCTTCTTGACAGAATCAGAGAGAAGTGATGGCCATTTCTGTCTTCAATCTGTTCGAAGACCGACTCCTTCCATCCTATTAAACATCCCCCAGATCGTCCCACAGAATCTAACGCTTTGAATCCCTCCAGCGAGTTACTGCCACTCTGTCGCCGAATATTTTGTTCACAAGAGGTTGGTTTTGTTTCGTGCAAGAGAACGATATTTATTTTCCAAGAGATTAGGTATCTCGCGAGCAATGCCCTTTTGTCTTTGTCGCCAATGCCCGTTATGGTCCAGGTGATGATCTTCATTTCGACACCTCTTGAGACCAAACGCCATAGATCTTCTAGTGAAGCGGCACGAACTCTGCAACTTTGATCATCCAAGGTCTTTTCATGGCTTGAATTGCAGCTGCCACTATCTCCAGCTCTTGTATTCTGCCGAGGTCATGCGCTCTTTAGTGAGTGAATTCCTCCTCCTGTTCATGTGATATCTGCAGTGCTGCTGATGGAGATTCTGAGATATTCCTGACCTCTCTAAATACATACTTTTCTCATTTTCCTTTCGAGGTTGTTGAATTATACACCCACTTTCACTGAATTATTCTAACTTTTCATTTTATCATAAAACCTATTATCATTCTGTTTGTCCTTGTTTTCCTTATTGTGCTACACCAGAAAAATGAAAAAAAAATATATCTCAAAAAATGAGTTGAAGGTTAAAAATACATGTAACAAGAAACAAGATTCATTCTAAGTGTTATTTTTAATAAATGTTTTATTTTTCTTGGAGACTTCAATAAGGGTGAAAAAATAATTGGATAAGTTAGAAAAACTAATGGAAAAGTAGACGATGTTAGGCGTTCAATAAAGTGAAAAAGGTAAAAAAATCCAATATATTTAAGTGCAGAGTTCAATAGCTTAGGAGAAAGATGAAAAGAAGTCTATAGTTCAGACAAGATAAGTGGAAATAACCGAATAATAACTATATTATTCATGAGATAAAATAATTTGAGTTATTACTAGGAATCTTGGCAGGATCAATTGCTTAGTGGGTTTTGAGATTATCTGCTGCGAGGGAATTGTTTTTTCCTAGAGGAAACATATATTAAATTTATGTAGGGTTAGGGTTTAGGACATTGGCATGGCATCAAGCAAGTTCAGTTCCCATGGACCCAAAGCTATATTGGTACCATTGAAAGTCCTTCAAGATGTCAATCATTTTCAAGTCCCTTTAATATGACATTTAGAATTAATGATCTGTCAAGGATACAACTTTAACATCATGGCATTTTGTTCCAAACACCTAAGGATGTATGTGTTCAAAATCTCACAGCTAGACTTTGTGCACCAAAGTTCATCTTAATTGGCTGTTATAGAGGGGCCAAGAAAGTTTGCCTTCTTGTCCATATCTATGAAAGAAAACAATATGCCACAAGATATAAATGACCTTTCACTCTAACTAGATCAAGAACTTGTGGTGAACACGTTGATAAATTTAGGAGATTTCACTTTTTTCAACTGCGACCTAAGACAGGTTTCAACATCTATTATTCCTCAAACGTGAATTTAGACTAATAACTTAACTATAATAAAGAAGAAATACAATCAGGTAATGCAATTACAAGGCTTGTTGGTGAGAAACGAGTATTCGAGTCTTTAGTGGCATAGAAACGATCAAGCAACTTCTTGATATGCTCATGCATTGTTGCATCTGTACCAATTCCAGCCTGAAAGAATGACAAGATATGTTTATTATCATAGGAGGACATTGAGCACATATAAGTTTGATAAGTATTCTCTTTTGTCCAAGAAGCATTTGGTATAATCAAGCTTTTAAATTAATAATGTGCTTGCAGCTATTATGAGTTAAAAAGAATATGGGAAAAATGAAGAGTAAAGATAGAATAATCTGGTGCATACCTTGTCCATGCAACTAAGCAGATCAGCTTCACTTAAAAGAGGTAGTGGTTTAGTTACCCCTGTATTAAGGGTCAAACTTGTTGGAAGGAACTGGAAAATGGCAATATCATTCTTTAAACCAGTTGGCAAAACAATAAAAGAAAAAGAAAGAAAAGAGAGCTTGGTAGGATATTATGTGAAAAAGGAAAAGAGGGATAAAAAAGAATCATGAAGCAAACAACTAAGCTGATTCTAAATAGAGACTAGAACGAATGCATTTCTTAAATAGATAAGGCAAATATTTAAAGCAAATGGAGCAAATTTTATTGGAGGTAATTCTGAATCATACAAGAGTCGTCAAAATTTGATCCTTCATAAGAATATGGGTATCAGTTATCATCTATTAAAATTAACATAAAGGTCTCTTGTGTTATGTGCGCGAATGCGGTGGAGGACACCACACACTTGTTTTTTTTATTGCCCGATGGTACGGGAGTTTTGGCACCAGACGGGCCAATGGCTCACTTTCCCTTCAGATGCAGAGGATTTTTGGCGGCCACTACGTAGTCAGCGACGAGGTTGGAGACTGCTACTGACGACGTTTTTGGCCGGCTCCTGGACCATCTGGCTAGAGATGCCAGGTTGAGGCCGTTGTACGCCACATTTCGTTTCTCCTTAGAGTGTGGGGTGTGGGGTAGGGGCTTCTCATCCTCTATTTTCTTGTCACTTTTGCTGCTCTCTCTTCGAGAGTGTTTACTTGCACATGACTCTTTCCTATATATATATACAACAACAACAAAGCCTTATCCCACTAGGTGGGGTCGGCTCTTTCCTATATATATATACATGGATGAAAACCGTATCACTGGAGGTCATCCTTTTTCTCCTCAAAAAAAAAACATGAAGGTCTAGTACAAAATTAGAACATCTAAAAAAATTGATGTAAGGGACAGGGACAAGCACAAATTCAGCATGCTTCTCTGCATTGAATATTGATATAGTTGTCATGAAGTTATTGTAACAAATAATAGTTGGTTTATCTCAGAACAATGATCGCACAGATGTCCACATTTGAATCAGGCAAATTTTATTTGAAGTTGAGCCACAAAAAAAGCTGTCATTAAATGTATAGTGTGGAAAAGATGAGAATACAATGAGAACAACTACACCAGAAAAGCTACAATTCAAATAAATGATTCTGACCACTCACCTGCTGCCCAATTGTATATCTCGGAATTATGGTACCACCCCATGTTTCAAAGCGATAAATATCCAAGTAGTTTTTCTGCAAAAGGACAAGAATCCAGTTCAAGAAACAACAAACAAACAAAAAGATTTTGCCACAATGAGCACATTTGACCAAGAATAAATTTAACGATGCAAGTGTCATCTAACACTGAGAAATTTTCTTATGAAACTAGTCATATAACACTTTTTAGCTTCATCCACAGTCATCTCATTTACTAAGCTTATCTTTTGCAGGGTCATAAAGTGTTTTTGTCACTCGGTATTCAGTGGTCTTAATCGTCTAACTTTCTCCAAAGCCCAACTCTTACAATTAGAAAGGAGAATGCGATAACTTTTTTATAATAGTTAAAGAATTTACCTACTTTATATTTATGTTTTCCATCCTGAATTATTTGGCAAGAGTTAAACCTTATTGGCTAGCAGAAAATCAGATGCAAGTCAGTTTGAAGGCAACACAGGGAACTACAATGCTTAAAATATTGCTAAATTATAAGAGTTGTTCTCGAAAGATTCAAACCAAGAAAATGTTCGATGACAGCATATCTGCAGGCCAACACTCAAGTCCCACAAAATTAGTTATATGACAGCAAAAAATCCAACAGAGTAACTCTTTTAATAGAAATTGTTTCCTTGAAAACAATAATGGGTCATTGTTTTTCCCTATGTAGGCCAACCCGCAAGTATTAGAAAATCTGTAAAGTGGCATTGATGGTCAATAGTTTTTTTTTTTTTGAAAAAGGAAAGGATGACTATACGACTTGATAGTCATCCACTTGTATTAAAGTAAGAGTGGAAAATGTACAAGTATGTATACGAGAGCAGTGCCAAAAGCTCTCCCAAAAAAGAGTAAACCTGTCCCAAAACCCCACTCTCTAAGTAAATAAAGACTGTGGTGTACAATGTTCTCAATGTAGCATCTCTCCCCTTCAAAAATCGAGCGGTTGCGTTGGACCAAATCGCCCATGTGGTGGCCATGAATTTAGCCCATACGCTTCGCCACCCTCGGATTGATGGTCAATAGTTCAGATTCTAAATCCATATGGTGCATTAATTCTCATCAGTTCAATCCACAACTTTATGCATCAACTGACCAACTAGATTAGTGAGTCATTAAATTCTCGGTAGTCATCATTTTCCCTCTCAAAAAAAAAAACTGACCAAGTATATTAATGGGTCATTAAATCTCCGAATCTTTAAAAAAAACAAATCCTAGATTAACATATTAAAATAAAGCAAAAATTATCACTAACTCCCTCTCAAGAAAATACTACTAACTGTACATGGCGGACCTAACTTGATACACAGTTACATACATGCCCAAGTATCAAGAAGCTAAATGAAAGAACTAAGAGTTTAGAATTTCAAACAGAAGCAATCTTAAAGAAGATGGTTACAATTAGTCTATAGACAAAGAGAAGTTGTATAAAATTTATGAACAATGGGTAAAAAAATTAAATTAATTTATCAAAGAAGCACCATTGCAAGTACAGTTATTGACATTCCAGTGATTCTGACCATGAAATACTTACCGCTAGTATTGCGCGTCCTGATGCAGAAAACTTTTCACCAGCAATGTCAATGTCAACTGTAGTTTCCGCTCCGACAGCAGGTTGTGAGACACATGCAAGAAAGTGACGCACAACAAGCTCGTATACTCTCTGGAAAAGATCATATGGAAGCTTAAAACTCTTAACAAAACATCAATGTTTGTCCTTGCATATAGTTTCTCATTGAAAACAATAATCAGCATGAGAAAAGCATATGCATGCAAAGAATTAACTTAGTAGCAACATAAAGTACATTCTTGTCTTGACTCCATCCTGGTTCACCAGCAGAAAACTTAGTCGGATGAATAGGAGGATGGGCCTTATCATTATGTCCACCGTTACCAGGATTCCTCCAAAGCCTCGTATCAGGATCCAAAAGCCGTTGAGCATATGTACCCCAGACAGGATGTGCCACTTGTTCCCACACAAGAGCCTATTTGTGCAATATCAGCTATGACATTAAATAGAGAAAAAGAACAATAAAAAGAAGAGAAGAAATAGCTTTGAAATAACCTTCAAATTTTGAATGAATGTAAAGCTTGAGCATTAAATGGAGTGTTTACATTCTATAATAGATAAAAGACAACCATTAGCACTTCTAGCCAATACCTAATTGGCAACTCAACAATGAAGAAAAGAAAATGTACAATCTAAGCTCATAGGTTAGAAGCATATCAAGATAAGAAAACGTAAAATCTAATGAAGAAAAGAAAGACATCTTTAATTAGCAAGAACAAAATTAGTGCTAATAGCTTCTTAGACCCATCAAAGCATCATCCTTGTGCAATGTCATATTTGTTAAAAACAACACAGGAAACCTAGGATAAACCACATATAGACATCTAAGCTATTAGAAAACAACACACAAACAAAAATCTGATGAATTTGAAACTTACAATTATGCTTTATTCATCATTAACAAAGCTATTGAGCATCTAAATTTCGTCATTTGAAACTTACAATTGGGCTCTCTGCATCATTAACAAAGCTATTTTTTTTGAAAGGGGAAAGGATGACTACAACTTATAGTGGCCATCCGTTTGTATTAAATAAGGAGAATATACAAGTTGGTGTGGGTAGCCACACAAAAAGCCAAAAGTGTGGAAACAAAAGTAAGAAAATCAACCAAAACCCCACTCGCTAATGAGGTATGATACATGGTGTGTAATGTTCTCTACATAACATCTCTCTCCACAAAAAATGGTGCGGTTACGCTGTAACCAAATAGACCACATGATGGCTAGCCCTGTTACCCAAGGTCTTCGCCACTCCGGACCAGCAT
>LTAE01005417.1:46861-64903 GCA_001647135.1 Pontederia paniculata
GAGCAGAAGAGAGGTGTCCGTCCTCTTCTGCTCTTCACCCCATACTTGCCAATAGTAAGATTCTGTGTAGCCTATTACTCATCACTTTTGTCAGTTATATCAATTCACTTTTAGGGTATTTCAGCTTATTAACTATTAGATTTTAGAACATTAGTTACTTAATGAACATGCTTTCCATCATTGAATGTTCAAGTGGTAGCCTCCTGTACTGGTGTATTGCAATATTTATATTTTTCTGCAAATTAATATTACATATATTTAGAAATATAAGTTTGGTAGAATCGGGCGTGTCGTGCCACGATCTCACGTTTTACGTGTTCACCTCACCTTTTCGTGTCGACTCCGATTTACGAGTTTGACAACCTTGGTAGACACCCCTCGCCAAAAGGCTGATGCGCCTCGTGGAGGGCGGGGGCGTGTCTCCCAAGATAGATCCCGACCGTAACATGCAGAAAAGACTGTGCTCCAAAGATCCCTTCCCGATCCCATAATCCGACCTACCCATCGAGCAAGGAGAGCCCGATTGGTCCATCAAAGGTTGCGGACCCAAGGCCCCCATCAGACACCGGCCGATAGATCTCTCTCCACCAGCACCGGCATCCGTAACACAGACATATAATATATAGGGAGCGACAAGAGGACAGATCTGAGAAGTACCAACCTACCGCCTCCCGATAATAACCTCGAACTTCATCCCTGTAATTTGTGCTCCATGCGCTCAATGACAGGTGTCCAACCGCGAGACCCAATGTATCTATCGGATAATGGCAATCCAAGGTAAGTAATTGGCAGTGTGTTGTTAGGGATGCGTAGCTCCTCGGCACAACTAGTTGTCTCTTCTGCTGTCATGCCGAAGGGGATGAAAGATGACTTGGCGTGATTTATCTGCAGCCCAGATGCAATCCTGAATAGCTCCACCATGATCGCAATTCGTCTAGCCTCCGTGACTGAGCCCTCGATGAAGAATAATGTATCGCCCGCATACTGTAGGAGTGGAACCAACGAGTCTCTATCCGTCTCTGGGGTGAAGCCTCTCATGATGCCCGAGCTGCATGCTGAGAATGTGCATCGGGCAAGGGCGTCCACAGCCAGCACAAACAGCATAGGTGCCAAGGGACATCCCTGTCGAACTCCACGCAGAGGTTGAACTCAGCCTCCTGTTGGTCGCCCGTTGACAAGGACTGAGAAAAAGGCTGTGGATATACACCTCTTCATCCAGGAAATCCAAGTAGAGGGGAAGCCACGTATCTGCGTAGAATGCCACAGAAAAGACCATGAGACTGAATCGTAAGCTTTAGAGAAATCAACCTTCCAAAGGAAGCCTTGTCTCCCCGTGCGTCGCCAGGCTGCAATGATCTCTGAGGCAATGGTGTAGCTATCAGTGATCGATCTGCCGCCAATGAATGCTGGCCAGACTGGGACATCAGCACTCCACTTGTTAACTTGTGGAGGATGATGAGCTCATCCATTACTTTTTGGATGGCCATTATTAGTTGCAGCATTTATGCAGCACTTTAGTGTGCTGCACAATCTGCAACGATTTGTTTTATTTGTTGAGGGAAAAGAAGGATGGCTTAGAAATTATGTTAGGCATCCAGTCGTATTGCATTCATCCTCCACCTTAATGACATATCATCCACTTGTGGCACTATTGTGCTGCCAAGGTCATGATTATCATGTCTAAGATGATTTGTATATTGGATTTTTTTTTGAGATGAAAAAGGATGGTTACCAAGAGAAACCATCCATTTCATTAAGCTGATATTTCTTTACATGTACATGCTAGTTAAAAAAAACATTCAACAATTAATCCACTCTCTCACCAAGCTTTCTGCAACAGCTACAATGTTCTCCACATAAACTCTCATTTTTGAACAAGCATGCATTATGTTGGAGCCATAATAACCACAAAAAAGCAAATAGTGTCACCCGCTTCCTTCGTTGATCATAGACCTGAGCTCTATGTTCTTCCAGAGTTCTATGTCCACCTAGTCTGAAAGAATTCCAGAAACTCACTATCGATTGAGTGTCAATCCACTTGCATCCTGCTCTGATCCATACCTCTCTAGCCACTGAACAACCGAAGAAGAGATGATCAACATCCTCTTCTGTTGTGACACAGAATAAGCAGTTACTGTTGGCCCCTTGCACCCATCTTTGTATGTAACATCTAGTTGGTAGTCGTCCTCGTCTAAACAGCCATACAAACATTTTAAGTCGTTGTGGTATCCACAACTTCCAAATCATATTACAATCAAATTATTAGATCATCATCCTCCAATCTGATATCGCTGGTCAGATTTTTAAAAACCTCCTTGACTGAAAATTTTCCGGAGAACCATGTCCAGCGGTCATTTTTGGATGAGTCGACTTGCCTTCAAGTCGCTCCATTAATGTGAGAAGATCCTCTATACGTTGATCAGAAAGTTTCGAGAAAAATTGAGGTGTCCACACGCCATTAGACAATAAACTCCTTGACCAATATGTGGCTTCCGGAACATCCTTCTCATTGGTAATTGCATAAAGTCGCGAAAACTAGTAGATAAAGGTTCCCTGGATGCCCAAGGGTCTTCCCAAAATCTGAAACCCTGGCTTGATCCAGTGATGCTATAAATAAAGGTCTAATCTTTTTCATAACTGACATCGCTCCCCTCCAGAATGATGAAGCGCCTGGTGATATTGACATTCGATTCTCCCATGATAATGATTGGCCATGACACACTTTAATGACTGACCACTATATGTCTGCATCTTGGCCCAAAATCCGAGGAACCCATTTTACAAGTAGGGCTTCATTCATTTCTCTTAAAAGACGGATCCCCAAGCCACCCTCCGATGTTGCTCGACACGCTTCATCCCAAGCCACCATATTTAAGCCTCTACCTGCATTGCCTTGATTTCTCCAAAAAAATTCTTCGCCTCAATGTACCAATGCGATGAATCACTTTGTCCGGCATCCTAAAAGTAGACAAATAGTAGATTGGAATATAAGACAAAACTGATTTAATTAATGTCAGTCGATCGCCTCTAGATAAAAGTCTCGAACTCCACCCTTCTAATCATTTTTCCACCCGTTCAAGAACTAGATTCCAGTCCTTGTTAAAGATCCTACAGTCAGTGAGAGGGAGACCCAAGTATGTGAGAGGGAGATTGCATCTTGCAGTGCGGAGTTCCAGGGAACATATTTGCGCTATCTCCTCATCCATGCTAAAAGGGACAAATGATGATTTCAAATTGTTGATGCCTGACCCCGAAAACTCACCAAAAATATCGACAATAATGGATATTCTCCTTGCCGCCACGATTGACCCTTCTATAAAGAAAATTTTGTCATCAGCGTATTGTAATAGAGAAACAATAGTACCTTCTTCTGTTGTAGACGAGAAATCAGATATGAGACCCGCATCACAAGCTAAGTGCATCGGGCAAGGGCATATACAGCTAAGACAAATAACATTGGCGCCAGAGGTCAGCCTTGTCTGACACCTCGTTAAGGCTGAATCCATCCATCGCACGGTCTGCTGTTTATTACAACAAAGAAAGAAACAGTACAAACGCATCATTTCATCCAGGAAATCCATAGAGGAGGAAAACTTCTATGTTTAAGAGAGCTCCAAAGAAATGCCCGGCCCAAAGAGTCATATGCTTTTGCAAAGTCCACTTTCCAGAGGACGCCTCTCCTGCTTGTGTGTTTCCATGATGAAATAATTTTTTATGCCATTGTAAATCCATCTATGATAGATCTGCCTGATATAAAAGCTGACTGAACCGGGTGCACCAAAAAAATCCAAAACCCCTCGCAATTTACTTGCTAGAGTTTTCGCCACCAATAGGTATATGGTATTAGATAAAGCAATAGGGCGAAAATCCTCCACTCTCTCAGGAGAAGCCTTCTTTAGAATTAGAAAAATAAAGAACTTGTTTATCCTTTCAAATCCATTGTTAGATGTTGTGAATTCTTCTATCAATGCCATGACATCAATTCACACCACCTGCTAGAATTCTTTAAATAATATATTGGGAAGCCATCTGGTACTGGGCACCTTCACTCTTAAGATTTTTCAAGGCACACAAAATTTCCTTGGCCTAATCAAGTTGTTTGCTTCATCTGGTGTCAAACCAGGAATTTTATTTCCTCCCCATCTCCAAATTCTTGAATCTCGCCTTCTAGTAAATGATTGAAAGTAGTCAGCCACGGCCTTACAAACCTAATCCCGGCCAATGTAGTCCTCATTATCAACACTTAGTTGGTTGATGTAATTTGATCTCCGACGTCCACTAGCATATAAGTGAAAAAATTGTGTTGGAATCCCCCTCTCGGAGCCACACTTGTCGCGATCTTTGATGCCATTGCACCTCTGTTTTATGATCCTCCGCTGCTACTACATCCTGAGCTTTTCTTCATTCTTGCAGCTCCTGAGTGACTAATACACGATCATCCTCTAGGCGGTACAGCAGTGAAATAGTGGCCAATGCCTCTTTTTTCCTCTTCTCTCTATCCTCTTTCACTTGAATTTTGTATTCACGCAGCCAATCCTTGAGTTTGCTAAGTTTGTTACATAATGTTCGAGTAGCCGAGTTGGAGGCTGGAATTCTGCACCATTGCTCTGCGACCATCTCTTTAAAACCTTCTCCAACAGCCATGCTTTCTCAAATTGAAGTATGATCCAAAGTTACCACCATTGTTGGACTGCCATAGCAATGGTGTGTGGTCAGAGAATGGTCTCTCCAACGCCTTAACGCTTGCCATTGGATAAGATTCCAATAACTCTATAGAACCAAGAAACCTATCCAGTTTTGACCTTGCATTTGTTGATAGGTCTACGCCTGAGCTTCTCCAAGTGTACCTGCAATTTGGAACAACAAAGTCTGTTAGGTCGTGTTCGTTGATGAAGCCTCGAAAAGCTTTTGTTCCACTTTCTCTCTCCCTCCTTTGTGTCCCCACCCAAAGTTACATTAAGTCCCCACTTTCTCCTATCCTCTGTATCCAAAGTTACATTAAGTCCCCACCCACCTATTAACCATGGGAAATTAATATTATCAAACCTCATATTCTGCATCTCATGCCTTCCTTCATCATTTTGAGGACAATATACACATGTTAATAGGAATTTGACCCCATCTGCTCTCATAGAGAGGATAATAGAAATTGAAAGCGAAGCAAGATTAGTCACCACTTTTTCGAAGACTTCCTCTCTCCATCCAATTATGCAGCCTCCTGAGCGCCCTATAGCATTTAGTGCCTCGAATCCATTTAGCACAATACCTCCAATTTGATTCCATAGTTGTTGGTCACAACATGTTAATTTTGTTTCTTGAATGAAGGCAACATCTGCACCTCAAGTTTTAAGATATCTAGTCAGTAAAGTTCTTCTTTCCTTGTTGCCCAAGCCTATAACATTCCATGTGATCACTTTCATTTAGAAGATGTATGAGCCCCTGACGCCATTGATCTTGTGAGGACTCCTAGTGGCTCCTGCATGATGCCTTTGTGTTGGATTAAAATCAAAAAAATCTTTTTCCGACTTTAACTACCAATGCAATTAATGATTTAAATTCATGGCACAGGATTGGAAGCTGTCATTCTAAATATAGAGCATGACTTTCGAATAATGTATCATCATCATTGCTGCAACTCACATCAGCTGCCTAGCACCACCCAAGAGTGCCTTCTTCCTCTTGGTGTTGACGTTGCCTTTCACTTGCCAATCGTTTTTTGACTTTTTCCACAACAAAATCCCCCTTAAGAGCAAAGCTTGATAGATCCAAGCAGGAGCTTCGAATGCAAACTACCCATTTTAGGCTACTGTTGCAGGACCACCATGGCATGGCCCATTGCTAGCCAGTGCACCAATTACACACCTAACTTCTCAGGAATCTATTGTCTTTAATACTGCTTTCATGACAGAGGCAAAACTAAACATCAAATTTCTCATTACAAACTAAAAGTCATCCCCACTTAGAGCATCATGGATTTTCTAATCCTAAGGATTCGAACAACTGAAACCAAATATAGTTGTAAGCATAAAAGTAGAAGGAAGAAAATCTTAATAAAACTGAATCCTATATTTATCCAATTAAAATTTAAATCGCTATTCTTATCTACAAATGCTTTAGAGAAATATAAAGATTATGCTTTGGCATGCAAATACACAAATAGATAAATATTTGAAACCTGACAAGGACCATAGCTTAGTACAACATTCCTGCCATCCTCTACAAAATCTAGAACGTAAGCATCTTTTAGTAGCTGAGTCTGAAACCTAGTAAAGGCGGCGCCTATTCGGAGGTCAATTTCCTGCAGAGATTAAACTAGAAAGAAATCAGCATAAGTGCACCATTCCATCTACAAACAGATCATATAAATAATTCATAGACTCAACAAAGTACAAAAGAAAAGGAAAGCATAAAAAATGATAAGATTGATAAAGTGAATCTTTACTAACAGAATGGCCAGGCAAAAGGTAACAAAAAATGTAAGGGATGTGAATTTCCCATCAGTGTTTCAGTAACGTAAACTGGAAGCTATTTACTATTGTTTCATCTAAGAGTCCACAGTCATTTTATAGCACAGAATGATTTGATCTAAACATGCTCAGAAATTAGCAGGTCACTGACCATCCTTGTATCAACTGCATCTGCGAACAACTTGTTTGGCCGATCAAGATTTTGTGCTGCTTCATGTATCTCCCTGTAATTTCCATTGTTTAGGGAACATCCGTAGAATGAGGCGACAGCAACACCAAAAAAAGAGTTCCCCGCATTTCGACCTACCTATCGATCAATGCAGAAAAACGTGCCCTCCACACATTGAGGCGAGCGTTCACGGCTGTGCACACATCCATGACTTCGAATGCAATATTCTCGCCCTCACGATCACAATCAAGCCACAGCACGAGCCACTGGCACTTCCTCGCTTCTTCCTCCAAGGTCCTCTTTATGTCCAGCTTATCCTATAAACATTGGGGAGCGAGTTTTGAGTTAAGCAAATTAGATAGCCAACCAGATATATGAGAAATTGCCCCAGAGAAGAGAGGAAGGAATGAACAGAACCTGATTGACGTGCTTGTGAACGGGCAGGTGGAAGAGGTCAGCGTGGTCGCATGAGTTCCAGCGGCGGAAGCGGTTGTCAAAGTCGAGCTCCATGAGATGTCCGGTGACGGATGTGACAAGCATGTGGCAAGGGTTGGGGCCGATGGCGTAATCGAACTCGAAGACGCGGTTGTACCGCGAGCGGCCATCGCGCGTCCGGAAGCCTCCGGCGCGACCGCGGCGCGAGAGGATCTCCGCAACGGCCTTCGCAACCGACGGCTTCTCCGCCACGTTCAGCACCCAGATCGGCCGTTGCGCCGTCGACATTGATGTTGTCCCAACCGCGGAGCCCTTGGGAACGAGCTCCGAAGCGGGCAACAACAAAATCTTTTTTTTTCTAGGAGAAACAATAGTTTTAGGTCAAAACCCTACCTATCTTACTCAAGATAAGGTGTTTATTGGATTAATTCTTTTTTTTTAGTTCAGTTATTCTAATTTTTTTGAAAGAACAATTTATCTATGAAAAAAATCATTATTCATTGGATTAATATTTTTTTAATTATAATTTTGCCCTTTATTTTTTAAGGGGTTCTCAATTCTAGGCTCTATTCTTCAACCAAATAAGTGCAATACCCATTATTTTAAAAAATCAGAATTTAAATAAAATAAGTAATATTTTAATTGTTGGACTCTCAATTAAATTAGAAAATGATACGATTAGAGATAAGAAATAGAACTAAATTAAAATTTGGAGAAACACTAAATATAAACACTCATAAATAGATTTAGAAAGAAGGAAGAACATCTGATTATTTTATTTCTCTTTCAAAGCTAGTCATTGTAACATCTCTCTTTCCCACTAGGTGCTTAGATAAGACCATCTCTTTTTTAGTTTTCTCTCTTCCTCTTCTCTAAGACCATACCAAAATTAATAGGAGAACGTGAAAGAGACGAATGACATCAGAGAGCATGAGTAAACAAGTATCTAGAAGAATAAAGTTAGAACGAATAACAACCCTATAGGATTCAATAGGCGGATCCCTTTAGATAATATTTTCATGATAAATAATTGCATACTAGGTATTATAATGATTTATAGTTATGTTAATAGATTTCAATACCTGTTTAGCACTAGAAGAGTTCAGATTAATTCGGCTATATGAATCGCAATATTAAAGTTTCACTGCGTCGTCACGATCGTAAAATAGGGTTTCATGACCGTGATGGCATCGCAACTCGTGAAGACAAACTTCATAATCGTGTTCCGAGAATGAAGATATAGATGAGCCTCGATCGCAATTGTGAAGGCAGTTTCACGACCATGAACCTGAACGACACGGACAGTGAATCGGGCTTCACGATCATGAACTCGAACGACATGGACCGTGAAAGCAATTTACATGTCGTGACAAAATCGAAGGCAAAAGAATAAAATAAAGACGTCTCAATCATAACTATAAAGATGGCTTCACGACCATGAACCTCATAGTCACGAGCCATGAATATGGTCTCACACCCGTCAAAAAGACGAATATAAAAGAGGGCTTATGGTCACAGTCGTGAAGACATGCTTCATGACCATGAACCAAGAGGCACGGTCGTGAACGACGAAGCCACGCCCGTGACAAATTAAGTCATGCCTGTGAAAAAGTTAAGGTTTACGGTCATGACCGTGAAGCATCCCTTCATGGACCGTGACAGATTTATAAAAAAGTTTATTTAAATTGGTTTAAGTTATTTTATTGAAAACTCTAGATGATAATGACAATTCTTTTTTAATATTAAGGATTAATATGTGGACAACAGAAGGGCCAACCATGTTTCACCTAAATTAAATGTGGAGGTCGCCAAATATAATTAAAGTTGGGAGATGTAGTATTTTAAAGATATGACGGGTAGGGCAGTTGTCACCTTGTTCATGTTGCTTAGCTTCTCCCTGCCTGTAACGAAAGAATTTCTCGAGCATCCTCATTAGTCATGGCTTGTGCAGCCCATTGATCCATTGGCAAGACCTCCAAGACTCATGAGCCACTTCAAAGTATGTATAGTCACTAATGGGATAAGTAAAGAATATAAAGATAATCACTTGTTCTAATTATTGCATTGTCATATTGCATTAGAGGAATAGGGTTGATGATGATTGAAGGCCTCCATGCATACTTTTCTTTACTTAAAGAGTAAGTTATGACCAATGATCAAAACATCAATTAGTCTTCATCATTAATCATCATTCTTTACATTATTTTTTAAGTAAAGAAAAGTATGCATGGAGTAATTGATGTTTGACCACTAGTCTTAGTTTACTCATTATGTAAAGTAAAATATGCATTGAGTGATTGATGTTTGACTATCTGTCATAGTTCACTCCTTATGTAAAGAAAGATCCTGAAAGTAATGTATGTTAAACATGATGAAAGAAAAGCTAAGTATTGAAAAATTTATGTAAAAGGAATAGTTGATCTTTTGACCTTTATGTCATTAGCTTATTCTTTCATTTATTTATTATGTCAATATATGTCTAATTTTTCCTTATATTATTGGGCGTTATAGCTTATGATGGATTTTTTCCCTTGTATTGGATCTTGTAGGTGAGTGATTTGTAATGATAGGATATTGGTGGTGCATGTGGTGATCGCTGCAGTTTTGCACATGATAGTGATCCTTAGTATCTCTTGTTTTAGTTTATATCGAATCGTATTAGTTTGAGACATTTATATATGATGTAAGACTTCCGCATATTTATGTTATGAAAGTTGGATTTTAAAGTTTTAAAAAAATTTCTATTTTTTTGCATTTTGTTGATTGGTCAAAGAGTCAACTATAAATTCAAGATATGTACGTATGAGGTCTAACGCTCTCAGTAGGGCATTTTACCACGTGATGGGGTGTGCTTCTGGGGGCATTATAGTTAAGGTAATAGAGCCTAATGTCGAGACTCTTTTGATATCTTATAGTACTTAAAGTGTCATGTGCAAAGCATCACGAGCAGTTGCAGCAACAACAAGAAGTAAGTTTCTTTTGTAAGGCACTAAAATTGTTATGATTGACATGATTGTTTATGATATATTAGATGACTCTCCGACGTGCTATGAGTCATCAAATTAGGACTAACCAGAGCTGAGAGGAGGATCACAACAAGGCTCAGAATAGTTAGGCCCCTGGTAACCAAGGCTAGTAGGCTCATGCGCCTAAGGACACAACCCAACACTTGCTTAAGTGTTGCCTCCTGAATTCGAAGGTTCTGAAGGTGTTGATGAGGTAGAAGGTTGGTTAGACATCATTAAGGAGATCTTTGTGCTGATGTAGTGCGAAAAAGACAAGAAGTTTAATATGTTTCACATCACTTGGTGAAAGATGCAAAGGATTGATGGAAGACCACCAAAATCACCAAGTTTCCTAGCTAAGAAATCATTGAATGGAGAAGTTTCAAGTAGGCTTTTGAGACGCACTACTTTACTGCTTACCAACGTAGTTTAAAGCAACGCGAGTTTCTAGAGCTGCAACAAGACAGTATGACAGTGAATGAATACCATAATCAATTCGTTCGACTAAAAAAAATATTATAAGCTGAATTAGGAGGAGTGGGAAAGGGCAGACTACTTTGTCCAAGGCTTGACTCCATATCTAAGGACTAAGACTCTTGGGGTAACTACAAGACCCTCGATGAGGCCTTCGAGTTAGCAGAATACATGGAAAAATATGAAGCTGACCGTTGCAAGGAGGCCAGAACAAAAGCTCCAGTGCGGCAAGTTGTCAAGAACCAACTAAGGAGGGACACACAATATCAATACCCTAAAAGGCGTGGCAGCCGAAGAGACAATCATCCTATGCCTTGTGCTCTTAGAGATGCACCTCCACCACAACAACAACAGCTTCAAGCCCTTTTGCAATCATTGCAGGCGTCAACATATTGGAGAGTGTTGCAGGAAGACAGGTGCCTGCATAGGCTGCGGAAAGCACATGCACTACATCAGGAACTGCCCTGATCGCAAGAAAGATGGCCCGAATCCTAGAGGCATAGGAGGTCCAACCCATCGTGCGTGGCCGAGCGTACAATATGGAGGTAAACCCAACTCAGCCCGACCAAGATGTCATTAGAGGTACTCTTCCTATAGCTGGACTTAGTACTTATGCATTATTTGATAATGTGCTATGCACTCATTTATCTCTCATGATTGTGCAATTGCCCTTAACATACTTCAATTGGACATGAAATATGATATGAATTCAGAAGCTGTCAAATTTGGAGATAACATGAATTTAGAAGTTGCCAAATTCGAACCTGTCATATTTGGACCTAACATTATGGAATATGATGACAAGAAAGACTCCATTTGATGATCAAGATGTTGCTGCTGAAGATGATTAAGAATCTTTGCGATTGAGTACTTGTGCAATAACAAGATTGCGGGCAAAACAAATTCAAGCTACCGTGTAGAATCAAACTGGATTGAAGACGCTGGATCAAACTCAAGTACTAAATATATTACAAATTGGGCTGCATGAAGAGTCTTCACATGATGAGATCCAAACAATCCATGCTGAATTATTTAATCCAGAAATTCGAAATTAATTAGGACCAAATACTCTGTTTATAGTCTATCTCAAGTCCGGATAAAGGAGGAGGGTTTGTGTTAGGCTTTGACTGCCAACGTAAAACTCCGTCAATTCTCATGAACATGGCTCAACGAAGATATTGTGTGAATGCTAGGTCATTACCCGTAAGTAACACATTGTATTGCTCGAGTACAGTGAGAAGAGAGCAAGAGACGTTGCATCCTCGTCTGAATGAGTGTTAAATGAGCAGATGTTACCGTTATCTAATGGACGGAGGTGGCTAAAGAAGCTAGTTCGTGAGAGTAAGATCAAATTAGGTTCTTTGAACATTGGGACACTGAATGGGAAGTGTTTCGACGTGGCACAAATAATGAGTAAGCGTAAGATTAATATATTGTGCTTACAAGAAACTAGATTGGCAGAAGAGGGAAGTAAAGAGAACAATGTCAATTGTTCCAACTTTGGTATACAGGTAAGGTAAAGGGAAGATATGATATTAGTATTATTGCGGATGAAGAATGGAGAAGAATGTTATGGAAGTTAAAAGGATTGAGGATCAAATCATATTCGTTAAAGTAATTGTTGGAAAAGATACAATGAACATTATTAGTGCATATCCACCTCAAGTAGGGTACAATCACATCTCAAAAAGAATTTTTGAGCACCGCCAACTGAAAATTTTTATGGGGGGAGAACTTAATGGACATGTGGGTAAAGAGGCGGGACCACATACAAGGGTTCATGGTGGTTTTGATTTTGGGGAATTGAATGAGGGAGGGCAAACTATTATTGATTTTTCTTTAGCATACAACCTTAAGATTATTAACACTTATTTTAGGAAGAGAGAGGAACATCTAATTACATACAAAAGTGAAACTCATAGGTCTCAGATTGACTTCTTTTTTACAAGGGATCCTAATAAAAAATGATGTACTAATTGCAAAGTGATTTCTGGACATGGAGTGACCATACAACATAGATTGTTAGTTCTTGATGTGCGAACTAAATGTATAAAACTAAAACATTGAACAATTTTCAATCGAAAGATTAAATGGTGGCAATTAAAGGGGGGAAGCGTGAGACTTTTAAGAGTAAATTATTGGAGGAAGGGGTGTGGGAGTTACAAGGAAATACTAGCATCATGTGAAAGAATGTGACACAAAAGGTTGAAATGGTCGCTAAAGTAATTCTCGGAGAATCAAAATGTTTCGGACCACGAGATAAGGAGACTTGGTGGTGGGATGAGGATGTACAAGAAAAAATGTGTAATAAGAAGAATTGTTTCAAAGCTATACACTTGGACAATAACTCTGACAATTGGAAAAAGTATCGCTTGGCGAAAAAGGAGGCTAAAAAGACAGTCAATGAGGCTCGTGCTAAAGCATATGAGGGATTTTATAAGGAGTTAGGGACAAAGGCCGGTGAACAAAGGATTGACAAGATTAAAAGAAATAAAGAGAAGGAGTCGAGAGATTTTGATCAAGTAAGATGCATAAAAAATTAAGTTGATAATGTTTTAGTCACTAAGGAGGATATTAAGAATAATTGTGAAGAGTATTTTTATAAGTTATGCAATGATGGATGTGATGATTCCCATTGCGAGTTGGATGACTTGGTTGTTAGTGAATGTGAGCTTAATAGGTCATTTTCTCACAGAATTAGAATTGTGGATGTTAGAGAAGCTCTTAAGAAAATGGAGAAGTATAAAGTTGTTGGACCGGATGGTATACCAATTGAAGTTTTAAAATATATAGTAAAAAAATGTGTGTTGTGATTATGTAAATTATTTAATGAGATTTTACGATTGAAAATGATGTCTGGTAATTGGAGAATAAGTACATTAGTTCCTATTTACAAAAATAAAAGGGATATTCAAAATTGTACAGATTATTGAGGAATTAAGCTTATGAGTCATACAATAAAACTATGGAAAAAAATGATTGAACATAGGTTGAAACGAGATACTCTTCCTAGTGCCAAATCTGAAAGTGCAAACTCAGCTTGGCAATCAAAATGACATGCAAATGCCAAATCAATTGTACAAGGTTTGAGGAGAAAACCAAGGCTGACCACTCTAACTCGAAGGATAAAAGTATTGCCCCTTCTAGCTCACAAAGGACTAGAGATATTAAGTGTTTTCGTTATCTGGGTTCAGGTCATATTGCTTCACAATGTCAAATAAGCATGCTATGATCATGATGGACAATGGTGATATCGCATATGAAGAAACTCGAGTTTTCACGCAAAAGTGCAACAAAAAACTTGATGCATTCAAAATACACTAGCAAACACACTAGTCATTCAAGTAATAAAGTGAAAAGAGTAAGGATGTCGAACCTACGAGGACTAATGTAATCTAGCCTTATTTAATCTCAAAAGTAATAGAGAAAACATTAAATTCAAGTTTTAATTCAGGGAATGAAAGATAAGAAAAGATAAAATTCCAGAGATGATGTCAAATGAGATCAAATCATATTAAAATTGGAAGATTTAGGATTTTATCTCACCACTAATTCGGATTGAACATAATTGCTTCTAATGATGGACTAAGAATTGCTTAAAGTATGATCCCCTAAACAGGTGCAATCAACTATCTCAAATTCAGATTAATCGAGACGTTCAAATGAATCCACCCTAAATCAATCTAAACCTAAGATGCATTAATGTTGCAGTTCTTAAACTCTTGACCGCCTAAACAAGTCCAATCAACAGGGCACACAACCTAGAATCTCCCGTGAATAATCATATTGAGATATGCAATGTTAGGACTTAAATTCAAAGATCAATCCTCTCTATAAATCAAACCACAAATTCTATTACACTAAATAATCAATAAGAGAATTTCATGATCACCACAGAGAAAGAAAATCATTAAGGACAAAATGTATATTCAAAAGAAACAAATCATAAATTATCCAATCTCAATTAGGGTTCATAAGTTCCTAACACATATAACTAAACATGATAAAAGTTCTTCCAAAAGAAAATAAATCAAACTCTAGATCACTGCAGAAGATCTTCAACGTTTTGCTCTTCTTTCGCCTTCAAAAAATCAACAATCTGGTCAAGGCTTCGAATAGATCTCTCTGGCTTCTTCTCTTCAATTTCATCTCTCTATTCTATATAGAATAATCTGAATCTCTCATCTCAAATGATGAATATGAATCCTTTTATACCTCTCTAGATTAGGGTTCCATAGTAATCTTCTGATCTCGATCAACGATTGTGATAAATCCCTTTAAAGCCTCTTTCAAATCCTCAGAAATATCTCCCAATCAAATCTCTAAAAACCTGAATAAACTAGAATTTTTCTCGGCAACCAAATCTTATCAAATCCTCGAAGATATAAACTTGCGGCATTTCCTCACGGCCCATAATGAAATATAACGACCCGTAATTGATTGATTCTTCATCTGATCTTCGTCCTTCACGACCCGTAATAACATCTCATGGCCCGTAACTCGTGCACAGATCCGATATCTTCATGGTGATTCCTCATACTTACGGCCCGTGATGAATCATCACTGCCCGTAATGAATTGTGTTGTAGCTAGTGATGCTTCGGTGAATGTCGTGATGTCGTGGTTACGCTTCGTGATATGTCATGTAATGACCCGTAACAGGAGGTAACAACCCATAACGAGTGGGTTTCTAGGTGGGGAGCTTCTGCGAAGGTCGTAATATCTCCATCACGATCGTGAAATCCTTTGTTACGACTCGTAACAAATTGTGTCGAAGTTGCATTGGTCGCTGCATAGGTCATGATGATGTCTAATGGTTCGTGACGGCTGAATTGCTCCTTTTATACCTTCATCACGGCCCGTAATGGGTTGCCACGACCCGTGATGAGTGTTGAATATTGTAATCTCCTCCATAAATGTGCTCTTTTGTTCGTCGATCCCAATCCTTAGCCTCTTTAGTTGATTTCCTGCAAAATAGTCACCAACAAGAGTAGAATCATGACTCGAAACAATATGAACAAATAAAGCATAACATAGATGCATGCGATACCAAAATGACTCAAAATTATGCCTAATGCAGACCTTAAAATATTTATAAAATGCATGCATCAATTGATCAAAAGAGGATGAAAGTCATGACACAACAATTTCAACATCTTGAACTTATGGTTACTAAACTTCGTGATCAAATAAATGTGTAGAAGGATCAACTTGAACGAATACAATAAGCAACTACTCAACCAAATCAAAGAAGAGACCACCAAAGGCAATGAGTTGTAGCTCACGAACATGATGAAACAAAAGCTGAAAATGATGAGTACTATGTTGCAAATTGGAGAATTCCTAAGCGTGTTCACATTGGAGGAAGAAGGAATTCGAGATAGAGATGCAATTGATCGAAGCACAGGTTCAATTAAATTATCTCTCCCTACATTCCAAGGCAAAAGTGATCCTTATATTTATATTGAGTGAGAACAATTAGTAGAAAGCATATTTGATTGTTATAATTATTTTGAAGAGAAAAAGGTTAAACTTGTTGTTGTATCTTTTGCTAATTATGTCATTACTTGCTGGAATTAATTAAACATTAATAGGCAAAGAACTGGCGAACCTCCAGTTGAAGACTAGGATGAGATGAAAATAATCTTGAGAAAAAGATTTGTTCCTCCCTCATGTTATCGTGACTTACGAATTAAATTGCAGACTATGAGACAAGGTTCCAAAACTATGGAGGAGTACTATAAAGAGATGGAGACCACCCTCATCCGTGCCAAAATTTATGAGGATCCTGAAGACACAATTACAAGATTTGTATGTGAGCTAAATCGAGAGATTTCTAGAGTTGTGGAATTTCATGAGTATTTGGAGTTGGATGAAGTCTTGCACAAATCTATAAAGGTCGAGAAGCAGCTGAAACGAAATACTCGTCCTAGTGCCAAATCTGAAAGTTCAAACTCAGCTTGGCAACAATATGACATGCAAATGCCAAATCAACTGTTCAAGATTTAAGGAGAAAACCAAGGCTCAACAATCTAACTCGAAGGATAAAGGTATTGCCCCTTCTAGCTCACAACGGACTAGAGATATTAAGTGTTTTCGTTGTCTGGGTTCAGGTCATATTGCTTCACAATGTCCAAATAAGCGTGCTATGATCATGATGGACAATGGTGATATTGCATCTGAAGAAACTTGAGTTTTCACACAAAAGTGCAACCAAAATCTTGATATTACATCTGGGTTCAGATCATGCCATATTCTACTTGGGAGGCCTTGGTAGTTCGATCGCCGTGCCACACATGATGACTACACAAATCGCTATAGCTTCCATAAGGACAAACATCATGTAACACTTGTACCATTACAACCACACCAAGTCTTTGAGGAACAAATGCAAATAAAGAAGTTCATTGCTGCATATTATAAGGAACCTGAGAATATTGTCAAAGTTCAGCAAAAAGAAAAAAAGAGCATGAGTAGATTGAAAAAAAGATTGGGCACAACGAGAGAAAATGAAAAGAAAGTGAATGAAGAAGATAAAAAAATAATTTCTTTAGAAAGAGTGAGCGAGAGCAAAGTAGTTTGTAACTCATTGAGACAAATGATCTTGTTAGTATACAAGGAGGTCCATCTATCTAATGTTGACTCTCCTTTGCCTATTGTCATTATTTCTCTTTTACGGGAGTTTCAAGATGTCTTTCCTGAAGAGATGCCTTCAAGTCTGCCCCCAATTAGAGGAATTGAACACCAGATAGACTTTATTCCAGATGCCCAAATACAGAACCGCCCAACTTATAGAAGCAATCCTGAAGAAACAAAGGAGTCGCAAAGACAGGTGGAAGAACTTCTTTATGAAGGACTTGTTCGTGAGAGCATAAGTCCTTGTGTTGTCCCTATTTTGTTTGTGCCAAAGAAGGATGTGACTTGGCGAATATGTATGATTGTCATTCGGTAAATAAGATTACGGTAAAATATCGACACCATATCCTTCATTTAGAGAACATGCTTGATGAGTTGCATGGTTCTACTATAGTTTCTAAGATTTATTTAAAGAGTGGGTACCATCAAATTAGAATGAGGGAAGGTGATGAATGGAAGACAACATTTAAAACAAAACATGGATTATATGAGTGGTTATTTATGACATTCGAACTGATGAATGCACCTAGTACTTTCATGAGATTAATGAATTATGTTTTGTGTGCTTACATAGGCAAATTTGCGGTTGTATATTTTGATGATATCTTGATTTACAGTAAGAGTTTGACTGATCATGTTGAACATTTAAGATGTGTGCTTAAGGTTTTGAGAAATGAAAAGTTATATGCTAACATGAAGAAATGTCACTTTTGCATGGATAGCGTTCTTTTTCTTGGTTTTGTTGCTAGCTGTAAAGGTGTAGAGGTCAATGAAGAGAAAGTCGAGGCAATCAAAGAATGTCCTACGCTGAAGTCAGTGACTGAAGTACGAAGTTTTCATGGATTGACTAGCTTCTA